>BFEA01000081.1:434806-455736 GCA_003427395.1 Chara braunii
GATTTTAGGAAACGTACGGGCCACTACAGGAGCGCCCACATTCATCCAACTAGAAACGTTTCTACTCTATTTTTTTCCGCGGCCGATAGCTGGGCCAAGTACTGGTGGTTTAAATGCAACTCTTTCCAAGTCTGTGACCATTTTGCTAATCAGAATTGTCAATCAATGCTGGCAGGTGTCTCTCAAGACTCTTGTCCTGATACATTCTGCTGGACCCATTTTCCGGCCGGAGATGCTCCCACTAAATAGATGAAGCCTCTCCCCAGGTGCTAGTGGAGTCTGCTTTTACCAGCACCACTAGCACTGTAGGGGGCATTTCTCTATTAAAAAAAGAAAAAATGGAAAAAAGAAAGGATTCCCGCATCTGTGACCACCACGACCGATGAACTTAGAAATGTGGAGCACTCCTGCATTGCTAGATGGACACCGGTTCTCAACACGCAGACTCTGAGAAGGAGACGAAGAAATCGGGGTAAGAGGAAGGGAAGAAGGGAGCGCAAGGCCTATCTGAGATTAAGAAACAGTGACACGTAGACCAACGAGGCTAATAGGAGTCTCGTATCCTGGGAGGTTTCCCCTGGCAGTGCACTCTTCCCCCCAAACCCAGTCAGAACCTTCTCTATAGTTCGTGCCTTGAATGATGTTGTATCTTCGAAGTGCTTCTCTGCTACCGTTAGAGCTGAAGGAGGGGGTCTTTTCTTCGATGGATGGAGGGGGTCTTTTCTTCGATGGATGGGGCCGCCTGAGAAAGCGACTTGGGTGGTCCATAATCGAATGGGAGGACCAAAGAGTTTTTTTGAAGGGCGCTAAGCAGCTTTTTTGCGACGGGGGTATTTTTAGTTTTTAAAAGGGCCTTTACCCGATACAGGCCTTGTAAAAGTAAAGCATAGTGAAGGGGTATCTCGCCAGGACCCAGAAACGTGAAAGCAGGTCAAAGGTCCAGTTCTCTACCAAAAGGCACATCCTAAACTAAAGCAAAGGTCATTGCCGAGGGACAGACCTGTTCGTCAGGAGATATACATGTCATGTCTGTTCAGATATAAGTGCGTCTGTACATACAGTCAGTGTGTCTGTTCGTGCAGAAAGGGAGTGTCTATTCACACAAAGTGAGTGTCTGTTCAGGCAGTGAGTGTGTCTGTTCGTTTAAAGCTGTGCCTGTCCGAAAGTAAGTAAATAGGTAAAGTCCCAGTTCTGGTCTAAGTCGAGGGGACAGTCCAGATCCAGACATCCAAAGTCCAAATCCAGGCCGGGAGGCCTCAGCAGCAGTTGACTTCATTGGGACTGTACTGGGACACATGCAATGCAGGGTCTAATGCAGGGTCTGGGACAAAGAAAGGCCTGAAGCAGCCAAATGCAGACCCAGCGAGGAGAGGCCAGCACTATAAAGGCAGCAGCCAGCCTCATTCCTCGCCAGATCTCCACTGGCATTCTGTGCGTGGAAGTGCTGAAGCACTTGTGCGCCAGTCAGGAGGAGCAGCGCTGGAGGATGAAGATGCGCTATGAGAAGGAGGAAGACTGTGCGCTGGGAGAGATGCAGCCATAGCTGCCCAGCCAGTTAGTATAGACTTAGAGGGTTAGTAGTAGATAGCTATGAGTAGTAGATAGCTATGAGTATTCAGAGTAGATCCTTGTGAGTGAAGAGTGTGTATGCATCGTAGGAGGAAGAGACTGAGACAGAGAGTGTTCAATCAAGATTTGGCTATGAAAGATACTTACCCGAGTCGGATGTGCACTGCAGAGGTGGCGCTGATGAGTGGTGATCACCTTGGTGACTTGAGTGCAATCTGCAGAAGAAGCACTGATGTGCTGAAGTCATGTTGATGAGTTGGCGAGGGATTTACATTGCGCTGATGAGCGCTGGACTCAGGGAACTATGAAACTCTTTGTAATCATAATTTTGATAATATAAGCAGTGCAACTCGGTCCTCTTCTCATCTACCTTTGTCTAATGTGTGAGACTGTTGATCACTATGTGCGAGGATGATGCATGACATGTGCACTCTTGCGTGAGATGGTCCCCAGGACCCATGGAGGGGGTGTTTTCTTCGATGGATGGGGCCGCCTGAGAAAGCGACTTGGGTGGTCCATAATCGAATGGGAGGACCAAAGAGTTTTCTTGAAGGGCGCTAAGCAGCTTTTTTGCGACGGGGGTATTTTTAGTTTTTTGCACATCAGACTGCAAAATTGTCAGGGGCAAGCACGGAAATTTGTCCTGATCTCACTCCTACAGATGCCCTCATTCAGAAAGATGCTATATGATTTTGAAATTAGTGCGCTTATTAAACTTCACAACTGCACCGAGTTTTTTGTAAATGGGAGAACTAGATCTATCTGGAACGGAATCGTGGGGCGCATGTTGAAACGTAAATGTGGCTTCAAAATTCAAATGCCTGACTAGTATAATGATTAAGCTGTTTTTTTTTTTCTGATTTAATTGCGAAGCAGGAATGTATTAGGGTGGCAAAGAAAGAAGTCAGAAGACGATGTGATCTTCAATGCGTAGCTGAATTCATGATTTCTCGCTTGCGGCTTGTGTGGGAAAGCCCGAGGTTGCCTCTCGACCGCATTCCTTCAGGCAGCATTACAGTTCCTGATTCCGAATTGAAGCCACTCCCGGGCAGCTCTCCAAGCTGCATTCCAAAATTCTCTTAATGGATCCTTTTGTAACCTCCTTTACTGGCGGTAAAAGAACTTACTCGAAAACGAAAACAAAAAAAAAAAAAATCTTTCGAAGGCTCAAAAAAAAACAAACTCCTTGAGTTTATTAGAAAGCTAGGTAATCAGCAAGGTCAGGAAAACGGAAGCAGACATGGCCGTCATTATTTCTTGGCAGAGTGCAGTACTGTGTTGCACAAACGCACTCAAAATCCACTCCCTTAGCAAGCTCCAGGACCGAATTACAGATGGAATGGAGAGGCAAGTTGGGGGAATTTTGTGGCTTGCCCTATAGACCATAATATCGGCGATACTCTCATTTGCTGCAGAGGTGTTTACTTTCAGGCCCTTGCTAAGCTATTCTGGGAAAACACGGGCTTTGAGGTGGACGACTCCCGGCAGGATGAAGTCCTGCGGAAATGTAAAAATGAATATGATGGCATAAATGCTAACAGGATTGTCCCCCGGAATTGCAAGGGCACATTAGGCAATTACTATGGTATCCCAAAACATAAGGATATGTCTGGGTGGCGACCAACATCACCATCTTTTGCTGAACCAGGGATTATGGCTTGGAAAATAGTGGCCAGGGCTATCAATTTCCTTTTGTGGAACCTCCCATCCATTTTGTTTTAACATTTTTTTTTAGAAACGCTCCCGCCAGTGTTAGTGGTGCTGATAAGAGCAGACACCACTACCGTCTTCCCCCGAAAACAACGCACCCTGATTTTGACCGTATCTGGCCGGAAATATAGCTTGTATACATTCATTTTTAGGGTGCGTTATGTTCGGGGGAAGACGGTAGCACCTGGGGAGAGGCTCCATCTATTGGTGGGGAGCAAGACCTGCTAGAAAACGGGTCCAGCGTCCCATATACAAACTGAATTTGGAGTATATCAAAACAGGATTGTGTGAGGTTCCTGCCAGCATTGATTACCCTGGGATCCAGGGGATTGACTGAGCAGGCTATTAGAGAGAACTAACTAATTTGTTTTCTTGTAGTACTTTTCAAATTAATAACTCAAGATGTCTCTTTTATGTGATAGTAACACACACAATATCAATTTTATCGTTCATTAATTCTCATCAATATTGTTTTCAATCAGTATTGTCCTTTAAAGTTACGGAAAAATTGGAACAAAGGCCTGAGAGACTCTGACTTCCACCAGCATCGATTGCCTGGGAAGAAAAACCCCGAGGATTAACTGAGTGGATTACTTCTAAGTTCTAACTAAGCATGAGCAAGCAACGCCCGGGGGGCAAGGGCTACTGCCCTCTAGATTTGACTATACCAATCACACAAGCCATTCAGTCCACTCAGGCACAGATGAATTTGGAGGGGCCTTCGGCAAGCAACGCCCGGGGGGCACCGGGGAGGCTTAACTCAGGCTCGTCTGGTCCAGTCTTATTACAATCTTGTCGTGATCTTGTCATGAGCATGCCTTGCTCATGTCACACTCTTGCGTCCGAGTCATGTGAGAACTTCCATCAGGGCCAGGGGGTGAGGGGGGAACGGATCCGGGAAATCAGTCATCCAAATCTCACTATAACTTATAAAGTCCACTAATCTTCTCAAGCCACGAATTCCGGGAGATAGACAAACGAGCCGCTAGGTGTTCAGATGGATGTTTGCTAGCTGCAAGCTTTGACATCAAAGAAATGTTTACTAGGCTTCCGCACAAGTCACTTTTAGAAGCCGTGAATTGGGTGTGTGACTGGGTGGTAGGCGAAGGACACAATGCGTGAGGGTCAACGAGGTCGGTAAAGGAGCAAGCTTCTCAAGGAGTTTTGGGGAAAGCGGTTGGGTCACTCTTAAGTTCTCTGCTATTACCCAGTTTGTGGATTTTGAACTTCAACATACGTATGCATGCGTAGCTGGGGGAATCATTAAGCAGGTCATCGGTATCCCGATGGATAAGAACTCTGAGTCCAGCACTAGCAAGTCTGTTATGTTCGTTCAGTGAGTTCATTTTTTTGAAGTCTCTTGGAACTGATGCAAGGTACCTGTCGGTTCTCCGATTGGTAGATGACGTTAGCATATTCGTTCTGCTACCCAGAAGTGATGATGACTCAAGAAGCGAAGGGGCCAGATTGATGAATAAATTCTTCGAAGCATATGACTCCAACTTGTCTTTAGTTAGGACACAAGACAACGAAACTGGGAAGTGGGATTTTATCGGTTCTCAGATCATCTGGTCGGCCATTCCGCCGCCAGTTCGATGTGTGGCAACTTGCAAAAACCAGCCCTTTGTTTGGGGCAGCACAAGGCCATTAAGCGTCCTATGTACAAAGGACTACTGGTCGTTCGGACCTGACCAGCACAAGAAGGCGTCACTTAAGAGCCAGGTTCACAGGCTGATTACCCACTCCTCAGAGTATGGAGGGGTGGGTATGGCTCTGTTATCTTTGAGATGGCAAAATGCGCCTCAAAGGCCTTCCCAGGTACCTCTTCTTCAACTTGAAGATGGTTCGTGAGGTCTCTGAGAGCCACAAAGGAGTGCTGAATGGATGGGCAGAGATTTTGGAACTCGGCCTTGGGTCGGCTAAGAAGGACAACGTGTTTGGCCGCAGTAAACGACGAACAGAGCTTGGTCTGCTGGTATGAACATAATGCTTTTCCGTGATAAGTTAAAAAAAAACAAATAGTATAGCCTGAAGGCATGTAGAAAGTTTTTTCTGGGATCCAGGCCTTGGGGTGTCAAGAAAGGACAGCTCGTTTTTTTCGGGTTATAAAACGACAAAAGGTGTGTGAACCTAGCACGTTCTTAACGCTAGCTCCAGGGGACGGGATTGTAACGTAGGATATTACCTCTGGCACGCCAGTATCTCTAGGCGATATTACCTACACACTAGACAACAACTCTGATGACGCTATCGACACTAACCCGAACGTGCCTCTGCAGCTAGCGCTTCTGTGCCCCAACATCACCACAACTTCCCACTGTCTTCTTCCTCGTCTTCCTCCCCACTCTCCTTATATGCTCGCCCCACCACGTGTTGTGGTCTCTTCCTTTCCCGCCGATCTCCTTTCTTCGTCTGATCTCCTTCTCTCCCTCCTCTTGCTCCTAGTCCTACAGGAGTGCTATTCCATCTGAACCTCACTCAGATCCTTGCTACCCACGGATGTGACTGAACCACCTAGTCTGCTCGCCTCTGTGTCATGACCACTCAAACTTACCGGGGTCTCGGCCCACATGCGCCATGTAGTTTAGTTTTCTACAAGTGTGTGACGCCAAAAGGCGGGAAAAGAACGTCGAATAATCTTCTTATTTGATTCCATTCATCTAGTGCCATTAGGAATCGAACTCAGCTTTTCCTTTCAACAGTTCATGGGTGTGCCACATCCTATTCCTCCTATTGGACAGACTAGATCCTTGGGGCCCTAGACATGTCTCTGACAAACCAAACCTCCCCCTGCATTCACTGAAGAGGAAAATCCCCGTGTAGTTTACTATCTGAAAAGAAACTCGTAGAAAACTACAACGCCCGTGCCTCTCCTGCCATCCCCAACGTGACCCCAACATGACACCCCCACCAATCACAAAACAGTAGGCTGCCGGCTCCCCTTCCAAAAGGGCGGGTTGTGTAATCCTGCCGTCCGTTTGTCAGATGATCAACGGTTCGCAGTGATCCCACAGTCCCACAGGTTGCAGAAAACTATACTACACGGCTGCATGCGGGCCGAGACCATCGCTCCTCTGTGTCCCGACCACCTATTTTTCCCGCTACTCTGTTTTCCCGCCCTTGGCAAGTGAGTTTCTTCGGATTTGGTTGAAATTGGACATATTTCGAAACGCGGGAGGCGACGTCATACGACTTGAAGGCAAAGAAGGGGAGTTTTTAGTAGTATTTAGCATGGCACTTTCTCCTGTTCTTTCAAGTGCTGAGTCTCCTGATGATGGCTCTACACTGGTGGCAGAGCCGAAACCGGTCGAGACACTTGCCAGTGGCTGTTCTTTGCTCACCATTTTTTTCAGAAGATAGCCTTGTCCGCGCTACCTCCCGGAGTCTCTCAAAAC
Organism: Chara braunii; assembly: GCA_003427395.1. NCBI lineage: Eukaryota > Viridiplantae > Streptophyta > Charophyceae > Charales > Characeae > Chara > Chara braunii. The sequence goes on from BFEA01000081.1 coordinate 441,481, forward strand.
TTCTTCGTCTTCTTCTTCTTCTTCTTCCCCCGCTTTTCCTTCTTCCTCTCTCCTCCTTTTCCTTTCCTTCCCTTCTCCGTTCTTCCCTCTTTTCTCTTTTCTTTTTCTTTTTCTTTTCTTTCTTTTTTCCCTCCATCCCCCTACCCTTTATTCTCTCCCTTCTTCTTCCCCACCCAACTCTCCCTTTCCGCTGTCACTGGATGAGCTTGCTTGGTATCTGTGTTCATCTCCGAGTGATGATCATGAGCGAAGATTGTACAACGGTGGGTTGTGATCTGCGTGAGGCTGTGAGCATCAGGGTCGATCACGGGCTTTTCCCGTTGTCACTAAGTCACGTGCTTTTAGTGCGTTGAAGTCGAAACCACTTTTGCCTCTGGATGGTGTCGCCCACCGAGTTCCACCAGCCGTGGCACACAGCGTCTCTCTCTTAGTGTGTGGAGAGGATACATGTAATCGGATTGGCTCCCCTGAAGAAAAAAAAAAAAGAACCAGTGCCCACCTAGTAGTCCTAGCGAACACCCTGGCCCCGTCCTGTCAAGATTAGACACAAAGATTGAATTTACGTGGCCAGGGCCGGTTAGTTCGATCAACTTTTTTTTTTTTTTTCCCCCGATCAACGTCGATGATAATACCTCAAGGTTGTCACACTTCGAAAAAAAAAAAAACAGAAAGGAAAAAAAAAAGAAAGCTACACACAAATCACCCGCGGATAAAAGTGTCTGACAGACTTGTGCTGAGGATTTCTAGCGGAAAAATCGTTCTCATTTTGCGCACTCGGACAGTGTTGCGGTGACAATTCGCAAAACTGCGGGCCTCACCGCACCACTCTCCACATATAAAAAAAATAATCAAATATGGCGCATGTATCTGCCCATGTTCTAGCAGAAGATTCGTTCATTCTCATTTTGCACACTTGGGACAGTGTTGTGGAGAGAATTCGCAAACTGTAGGCCTCACCGCACCACCATTCACATGCGGAGAAAAAAATAAAGTATGGTGGTGTGTATCTGCCCATGTTCTAGCGGAAATTCGCTCTCATTTTACACACTTGGGGAGTGGTGCAGCAAGGCCCTGTATTGAAAGTAAGAGAATGAAACCTTCCGAAAATCAGTGCGGGACAAATTAGAAACAGAAACAGAAACAAACAAAAAAACAAAAAAAAACAAAAAAAAAAACCTAACTTGTTCCCAGAGTGGGAGGGAAGGGAGAGGAGGGGAGGAAGAGGAGAAGGGAAGAGAGCAGAGAGAGGGGAAGGAGGGAAAAAGCGGAAGAAGAGAATAAAAAGGGGAGAAAAGGCGGGGGGGGGGGGGGGGGGGGGGGGGGGGGGGGGGGGGAGAGGCGCGTTCTCATTGCAGGTGCCTCTGGGGATGGACTAGGTCAACAGAGTAGGAGGGATGCCCGGCAAAGGAAGGGCCCCAGGCCACTCCAATACAAACAATTCCAAATTTATCTGTATCTAGTGATGGTCCCGATACATTCAAATTGTTAGATCAGTCCCAATGCATTCGGATCAGATTATAGGACGGTCTAAATACGTCAGGAATCTTAAGTGGCGGAGCGAGGTGGTCAGGGGTGGAACAGGTGAGTGGAGATAGAGAGAGAGAGATGAGGCCGAGTGGACGGGACTGACCAGATGCTTTGGCAGAAGGGGACAAACACGGCGGGGGATATGTTTCCTCCTCTCTAGTGAGGTTCAGGCAAGGCTGTCTGAAAGAACCTGGCTTCCGAAAGTGGTCGCGTACATTTAAACTGAAAGATTTCACACGTCTCATGCACTTGGGCCCAAGTCCCCCGGTCCCGAATTTCCAGAGTCCGATGTACCATGGCACCACTCCCATATGTAGGATAGCTACCATGTTCACCGGAATGGAACGTACAGTCATTATACCACGAGTGCTTTGTAAAGTCGTGCCCGTTAACGCGCCACGATTTTAGGAAACGTACAGGCAGGCCACTACAGCAGCGCCCAAATTCATCCGAGTAGAAATGTTTCTACTCTATTTTCTTCCGCGCCCGATAGCTGGGCCAAGTACTGGTGGTTTATAGGGCAACTTTCAGTCCTGATTCAGAGAGTGGGCGTTCTAGTCCGGTGACGATGGTAGGTCTAGGCCCTAGGTTACCTTGCTGCGCGAGGCCCTGTTTGTCACTCAGTCGGTCTCTGCAGTCAGGTCAGTCTGGTCAAGAGCTCAGTCCCAGGTGAGACCTGAGGCAGGTCAGCTCGGTCTATCACTAGTTAAGACCCTTCCTCCTGGGAGTCAAAATTCAGTCTTGCTATGCTGCCTTGACGCTGGATGGACGCTGCCTTGACGATGGCTATGTGCTGGCACTGTGGACGGCAAAGCAGGACTGAGGCAGCATGCTGGCGCCTTCTCTGCTAAGCACCAGCCTCTGCTGATGTGCAGCATGCCACCTGTCTTCATTGCTGATGTGGCGCATGCCACTTGTGTTCATTGCTGATGTGGTGCATGCCACTTGTGTTCATTGCTGATGTGGCGCATGCCACCTGCCTTCATCGCTGATGTGGCATTGGCCACGCTGTCTACATTGGGTGACCGGACGCGACAAGGAGGGAGATCGGGATCTGTGGACAATTGAGGACAATCGGGATACTTACCTGAGGATGATGTCGATACTGCACGATGCTGATTGCCTTCAACGTCTTCACGAGAACTGTGCCAAGTGGCACTTCGATGTGATCAGAACCTGTCAGACTCGTTACTGGATACTGTTTGCTGACGTGGAGGCAAGGGGAAGCCCGGAGAAGGAGTGGGCAATGTGTGGGCTACTCTCTCAGACTGGTCATTGATGAGTACTATCTCTTCCACCTTCTAAGCTGTCTATTCCCCCCTCCACTCTCTCTTTGTCTACTGGTAATGAGATATGTATCAGAGATCACGTTTATAATTATTGGAGACATTGATCAGAGTTCAGTCACTTTGTACGTCGACATCTGGCGAGTATCTTCTAGTCTGGGTTCATTACACATTACCCGTTGGAAAAAAAAAAAAAAAGGAAAAAAAAAAAAAGTATTGCTGAATAGCGAGCGACCAGTGGAAATGGGACCACTGGCCGGGGTAGTAAGTCTAAGTTAGGGGCTCGGCACATCACTCTCGAAATGTGCAAAATGATAATGAACTACCCGCTAGAACATGGCCAGATGCGCCCGCCATATTTTTGAGACTTTTTCACATTTCGAGAGTGGTGTGGCGAGGCCCTTAGGCGCTCGGCACACCACTGTCGAAAACGGGTTTTTCGACAATTCCTCACGGCCACACAGCCTATCGAAACTCGCATGCGCAAAAAAAAAAAAATTGACACGTGTCAGGAAACACTTTCGATAGCTGCAATCGAAACAACTCACTTCCCTCACCTGCACCTTCAACATTTTCAACAGTCTCCGTCCTTCCTATCGACGGCAACTTCAAATGTCACCAGTGCGGAGGGGCGGGGAAGGTCGGGACCGCGAAAACCTTCTCATCCCTTCCTCCAATTTCGTCATTTCCCGCTCAGCTTTCACAAACGAGTTCTTTCGTCAGTGCTGTGTGGCTAAGGGGGAAAAACTGTCGAACGGCTGGCTGTCGACAGCTGTCGAAGAAAAGGCTCCTTCGACAGTGGTGTGGCGAGTCCCTTCGACTTCAGGGGAAAAAAAAAAAAAAAAAAAAAAAAAAACTTGATTACAGACACTCGACACTTCAACCGTGTACTGGTGCTTTAAGACAGGACCAGTCGACAGCAAGACCCGTACCATTAGACATTTTCTTTTTGACATCAAATATGGTTCCAACCGGGGTTGCCAGGCCGAACGTACGGAGGCCCCTAAGCTGACCCCCGAATGTTCGGGCGTTCGGGTCCCCGTACGGGGCCCGAACCCGAAGGGGTTCGGACCCCACGAAAAAATAGTTTTATTTTGGCAAATTGGCACCTAAATATTATTATTTTTTCTGAATTTTTGTTTTGTGACTTCTTTGTAATGTACGGTAAAAAATAGTTTTTTTCTGTTTTTCTGTTCAGGAAAAAAAAAAAAAAAAAATCGGCAAAGATGGTGGTGTCAAAACTTGCTTGCCCACTGACTAATTTGTTTTTTTTTCTCTTTTTTGAAGGAGTTTTTTCACTTTTTGTTTTTTCTTTATTTCGGGCAAAAAAAAAATTATAATTTTTTCAAACCTTATTTGTAGATTCTCTATTATGTAAGATACACATATATAAACTTTCATGGCATTTGTCACAGCCAAAAGAAAAGTGAAAAATCACCAAAGATGGTGTGAAAAACATGCTCGCCCACTCAATAACTTCGTCCTCGTTTTATTTTTTGCAATCAGACTCGCTTTCTTCTTCACTTCACATACATGTCAATCAGACTCGCTTTCTTCAATTCACAATGGCGACAAGCGCCCACTCAAAGCTCAGAGATACTGAAACCGTGAACGCAGTTCAGATGCAAACTGGCTTCAACAGGCTATGGCGCATCAGCGCCTGTACATCCCAACTCTCGTCACTGTGTCCAACACCACTGTTCACACATACTCAACTCTGGATCACCCTGAATACCCCACACTCGCTCACTGTATCGCACACACGTACACCCACACTAACGCCTAACACTAGCTATGGCAGCTATGGCCCTCGGCTACTACTAACTATGGCGAACTGACTTCTTCAAGCCCACTTCGACCTCGGGCATCTGCAGACCACCTTGCACAAGACGCTCGGGCAGCGCTTCCGCATGGCTTACGCAGGAAGGAATGAGTGGCTGGACGCTGCCTCTTGATTTATACTTCTGTAAGTCGCTGGTCTGCCCTTTTCCACCGGGCCCATGGCGCACACAGTCCCTCATGGTACTTGCTGACTGGACAAAGTGAGACTGGGGCTGGGTACCGCTACTAAGCGAAGTTGGACTCACCACTTGCCCACTTGCCTCTGGCCTGCTGTGTATAACGTGAAAAGAAACTTGAAAGGCCACTTCCGGACCTTCCGGAAGTTTGCGGACTTGGCCTTTCAGGACTGTAGCAGCTACAACCTTGACCTTTCAGAACTACAACAGCTATGACCCCTATGCAGGTGTGACCCCTACTTCGACAGGTCTAAGGTTCAAGACCCAACAACCACTCAGACCTACGACAGAAAACTTTCGACTACTAACACACAGGTCTCGGGTTCAAGACTCACAGGGTTGACTTGATACTGTACACAGGCAAGGTAAGATAAGGTGAGGTCTGGGGATCGAGCCCTGGGATCCGCATCTGTGTCTGCAAAAAGGTGAAAACCATTTCATTTTTCTAATTTTCATTATTATTATTATTATTTTTTGTATTTGATTTTTATTTCAAATTTGGTAAAGAATTTGGATGTAACGTTGAGGCAAATGTTGTTCAGTCTTTTCTTCTCTTTTTTTCTTTTGTTTTTTCTTTCTTTCTTTTTTTTTTGTCTTTCGTTTTCTTTTTTCGGTCCTGGGTCGAACGCGTCGAGAGGGGGTCCCGAACGTTCGGGCGTTTGGGTTCGGCCGTTCGGCCCGTCCTGAACGCCGCCACATGCACAAAAGATGAAAAATATGGCGGTGCATATTTCCATATTCTAGCAGAAGATTCATTCTCGTTTTGCACATTTGGTGAGAAGTGGAGGAGCGAGGACGAATGCCATAGAGAACTGTCAGGTGAACCGTGGCCAGAGAGGGAGAAAAGGACAACAAATGAGGGGCTGTGACAGGCTGTATCCACGGAGTTTTGCCGGCTCATCAGGAGGCGTGAGCAGAGAGGGAGAGAAGAGGACAACAAACGGGGGCCTGCGAGAGACTTTTTCGTCCGCGTTTCCCTGACTCATCAGGAGGCTGAACCCTATATACCGTCGTCAAACAGAAATGCCCCGTAAACCGCAGGCAGAAATTTCGACACTGCACTTACGAGCCCCAGGTAACTCAGACTTCAGACTCATTCCCTATTATTTTATCCTCTGTTCATCTGATTGCATCTGGGTTCGGACTCGGCTAAATTTGGGTTCGAAAACTCAGGTCTGAAATTTCGACAATTTTGTAGTGCACTAGGTGTACCACCTGGGCTAGGCCCGTTGGTTGAAGAAACAAAAAATGGTTTCAGCCCAACTACCCCTCGGTGGCCAAATTCGGCCATCTGATCCCGGTAGTGCCCCTCAGATGAAGGCACTGCCACAGCCAGACTTTTGTAATGACCTGCCAAAACACAGACTGAGAACACTGCTGATTTCTGGGATTTGCCGCTGGAATGAATGCCTTGCTGAGATTCCTGCATCCGGCTGTGGTTTCCAAGTCTGTGCGTGTGTGCGTGCCTGTCTGAGTGCTTGTCGGCTGAGTGTGTGTGTGACCCGCAAGGGTACTTGTTGGTTGAAAGGACCCGCAGGGCCGGTACTTACCTGTGGCCGTGACTTTAAGGGTTGCAGCGGGGAAAACACTCAAGTAGCGGGCGTAGGCCCACGACACTTACAGCAGCGGGAAAAACACTCAAGTAGCAGGTAGGCCGGTACCACTCAAGGAGTGGTAGAAGTGTCAGGTACTGGAGGCCGAGCAGAAGAAGACAAAAGTTGGCATTTTTAGAGGCCCGGTGGCGGTAGGTTAGAGGTAGGCCGGTACCAGTCCAAGTAGCCCGAGTCTAGGGCTGTACGGACGATAGCAAAGCCTGCAATGGTGTTTCCCTCCGAAAGGGAGGATGTACCGGTTGTTGGGAGGCCGCTCGGCCTAGGAAGTCACCGCGCAAGAGGCCAGTAGGCCGCTATATCTTTCGGAGGAGCAAGCAGCTCCTCCTCATTTGCGGTATGCAAGGATTGGCGACATGCTGCTGGAGCCAAGCGCTGGACTTGGGCAGCGCTGCCTGGAGGTGACGAGCAGCTGGGCACTCAGCCTGGCTATGGCGAGCAGCCCAGCCTGAGGAGGAGGAAGAAGGGGGCGAAGGAAGAGAGTGGTGAGGTACCTACCTGGCTACGGTGGACACCATCTTCATCACCTTGTTGGGCGCTGCATCTGCAAGGCCTGGGGTAGTGCCGCACCAAGGAAGCTCGTGGCAGAGTCAGGCATGGCGGCTTAGTCAGCAGCGGCATAGCTGCTTTGAGTTGTCCTTTGGACAGGAGTGGAGCAACATAGCTGCTTTGCGTCGTCCTTTGCGCAGGACGGCAGGCTATGGCATGTGAGAGGTGGAAGAAGGGGGGGGGAAGCCATAGCTACGGTGGACCTGTTGTTGTGTCAGCAGTAAGAGGGAACTTTGGACATTGATTCTGGTTCATCCACTCGTTGTTATTATTATTATTGGAAGAAGAATAAGATTGGCGAAGTGAAGGAGGAGGAAGGTGGAGAGAGAAGGGGGATTTGTCATTGGTCTTGCTGGTGTACATCTTCTTCTTCTTCTTCTTTGGTTTCTATATCTTTGCAAGTGCTTTCATTTCTTCTGCAATTGGGTGGCATTGTCTTTCATTGTGAATTTGCACTTTGGGAACGACCAGGATCGTAACACTTTAAAAGACAAACGGAATTTGTGGGCTGTGGAGCCTCACACCTTATTACATCAGAGCGGCGCACTCAGTTTAAACCACCAGTACTTCCTAGAGTCGTGCCCGTTAACGCGCCACGATTTTAGGAAATGTACAGGCTACTACAGGAGCGCCCAAATTCATCCGACTAGAAACGTTTCTACTCCATTTTTTTCCGTGGCCGATAGCTGGGCCAAGTACTGGTGGTTTAACTTGGGGAACATACCCCCCCCTCTCACGATTGGGGAGCACACACACACACACACAAGGGTTCAATAATCTTTGTTTTCTTTTTTTTTTTTTTTTTTTTTTTGAAAGCGTTCTCGCAAGGGGTCAATAATCTCATTTTGGAGTCTGAACCACTCCTTCAAATAGGGAGGAGAGTACGTAGGAAGTAAAGATCGCTGCTGCAGGGGTATGTTCCCCAAGATTGCGGCTGCAGGGGTTGGGTGGATGTCACGACCGGTATGGTATGGTATGGTATGGTATGGTATGGTTCCCCTTTGGTACTCCGGGCCATGGCTGTAGTGGTAAAGAAACTCGGCTCTCTTGAGGCTGAGGTTGCCGGTTCAAATCCGTGCGTGCACGGCGGAGGTCTGACTGCCAGAGGTCTGTGTTCGTTTTTAGAAAGGTGTGCAGTTGGTACCCCTACGAATACGAACTGTTGAAATACAGACCGGAGTTCGGGTCGTCAGAATGACGGGTGAAAATCCCTGAATGACTTGACTTGACTTGGGGCCAGTGGTTCCGGTCATTCTGTTTGCTATTCATGGGGAGAATCATGTGCCGGAAAGTGGGCCCAAGGTTGTCCCATTTCAGAGAGTATAATGATAGCTGAGCTCCGCTATCTTTTTTATTTTGGTCGGACTCCCTTTTCCATATTGTCAATGTCCAAAAAAACTCGAAACAAACCTGTTATTTGGGCTCTGCCCCAAGCCTAACCCACTGCTACTAGTGGGCCCTCTCTGCAGGGGCTAGGTCCCACTAGCAAAGAGGATTGAATTGAACACCTGAATCTGGACTTGTTTGTGGAAAGGTGCAGACTGTCGAGATTGAACTACTTTTCTGCATCTCTGCTTAAAACACGTCCAGATTCAGGATATTTATCCAATCCTCTTTGCTAGTGGGACCTCGCCCCAGTAGTGCTTGTAACGGCAGAAAACTCTTTTTTTTCTCTTTTTTTTTTTTTTTTTTTTTTTTTGCCGAAACTCATGTGTGCATGATTATAACATGTGCTGATGAACTTCACAGTTTCGCAGTACCTTCCTCCTCACTGGGGAGGTCCGGGTAGCAAGGAGGATTGGATTGAACGCCTGAATCTGGACGTGATTGTGGATAGGTGCAGTGAATCCTGATAAGAATGGGAAAAGGAAAAGGAAACCATCTGCTTTTTTGCATCTATCTATCGAACGCATCCAGATTCAGGCGATTAAATCAATTTAACCGTAATGTAACCCTCTTGCATCTCTGTATGAAACACATCCAGATTCAGGCGATTGCATGCGATCCTGTTTGTTAGCAGAGACATGGGAGAGTCAATGTGATGCCGTACCCGGCCATTTTAAAAAGGCTTCCATCTTCATCTTTCATGCCATCGGTCCAAATGGATACGCAGGTACAGAGTACGTAGTCACAGGATTTCTAGTTCCCAGTTACAGACAGGTGTAACGTTTTTTTGTTAAAAAAAAAAAAAATCAAAACTGTAAAATCGAAAACGTTATTTGCACCAACCAATGAGCCTTTGATACACCCACAAACTTTCGAAATACAGATTTTACAAGGACAAAATAGAAAAAGACAGGGCTGGTCCCCGGATGGACCGGGGACCCCTACCCCATCCGCGGTCCTCCCAGTTGGACCGCCGGCCGGTGGCCCGGGCCGGTTCCCTCCCAGTCGCCCCCAGCGCATTTTCGCTTGGGCTTGAAATTTTTTTTTGGCGGCGCGATTGTGTTACGGAGGTCTCGTGGGGGCGGGCCCTGCCCCGCAATTACGAAACCAGGTCCTGCAGGCCCCATTTTTCGAAGTTCAAAAAGTGGCCAATCTTGGCCGCCGATCGCCGCAGATCAGCGCCAAAGATCGGCCACTGTTTTGAATCACTTCTGGCGGGAAACCGTCACGCAGCGGGGGAAAACACATTGCGCGTTCAACCCCGCTCACCTCCAGTCTGTGCAGCCGCTCCGTCGTCGCCTCGGACAGCCAGCCGCGCCACCGTCGCCACCGCCAGCCAGCCGCGCCATCACTAGGTGCAGCCACACCATCGTAGGTAGGTCTCCGCGGGGTGCATCATCGTCATCGTCGCCCCCGCCAGCCAGCAGCGCCATCGCGCCCCCTGCCGACGAGCCACTCCATCACTCCCCCAGGTTTGTTTCTTCTTCTTCTTCTTCTTCTCCTCCTTCTTCTTCCTATCTTAGCCATCGGCTTGCGTTCTTCTTCTTCTTCTTCTTCTTCTTCTTCTTCTTCTTCTTCTTCCTCTTCCTCCTCCTCCTCCTCCCCCTCCTCCTCCTACTCTTCTTCTTCTTCTTCTTCTTCTTCTTCTTCTTCTTCCTCCTCCTCCTCCTCCTCCTCCTGTTCTTCTCTCCCCTCTTCTTCATCATTTTCTTCTTCCTCCTCCTCCTCTTCTTCTTCTCCTCTGTCTTCTTCGTCATCTTCTTCTTCTTCTCCCTCCTCCTGCTCCTCTTCTTCTCCTCCTCCTCCATTAGCCATAGCCATTAAATTTATTTATTTTTTTCATTCCCCAACCCCCCCCCTCCCAGCACGCCCCCCAAAAAAGTTTCCAACATTCAAAGTTTTACTGTGGAATCTGACAGAAAGAAAAATAATAATAATAAAAATTGGCCATTTTTTTGGGCCATCCGGTTTGCCGGTAGACCCCCCCTGGCCCGATCCGGCCCCGGTTGGACCGGGCCAGCTCAACCGGCCGGTTGCCAGCCCAGCCCTGGAAAAAGAACGTTTTCGACTTTACAATTTCGTTTGTTTTTTTTTTTTGTCCTTGTAAAATCTGGGTTCGTTTCGAACCCAGATTTTACAAGGACAAAAAAAGAAAAAGAAGAAGAAGAAAAAAAAAGGCATTTTCTGGGCATTACAGCCTCGGGGAATGACACAAGAAAAATCTTAACATGTATAACTGCCAAAGTGCCTCTGCTTTTTTTTTTTTTTTTTAATTAATCTATATTCTTCTCTCAATCTTCTTTTGTATGTATTCTATCTCATCCTCTCTCTACTCTATGCATAGTACGGGGGAACACCCACCCAACCTGAACTCTCCCCAGCCCACGGGCCCATGGGGTAGGTTGGCACCACAGCAGTGGTGCCAGAGTAAGGCTTGTATCAGCCCCTCATCACGATGATGCAGGGTGATCAGGCATAGCCGACGGGGGAAACCGGAGATGCTAGTGCCGAACATCTTTGGCCAGTCACTTGCACCTCCCCCTACCCCCCTCCAACCCCACATTAGCGGTGTCCAATCGCGAAATATCATCGCTGCAGGGGCCAAGTCCCACCAACAGCGTCGAGGTTCCTGAATGCCCAAATCTGGACATGTTTGAGGAGGTGTGCAGAAAACTGTGTTTCCGTTTCCTCGAGTGCACATCTCCACAAACATGTCCGCATTCGGGCGTTCAGGACACTCAACACTGCTGGTGGGACTTGGCCCCAGAAAAGGGAAAAGAGAATTCAGTGCCATCTACACACCAGCATGACAAAAACAAGTGCAGAAAATTGCATTTCTGTTTCCTCGAGCACACATCTCCACAAACATGTCCACATTCGGGCGTTCAGGAAACTCAACACTGCTGGTGGGACTTGGCCCCAGAAAAGGGAAAAGAGAATCCAGTGCCATCTACACACTATCATGACGAAAACAAGTGCAGAATTCTCCCCTGCTCCACTCCCCAGTTGAAAAAAAAAAAAAAAAAAAAAAAAAAAAAAAAAAAAAGAGAAGAAAGAAGCCAGTGCAGTGCCATCTACACCATGATGAACAGAAGTGAAGTTCAACGGTCGGGACCCACTAGAGACGTTTTGCAACGACTTGCTGGCGTTTTCAATCACGTGCGGCCTTTCGTGACACAGTCCGTGGATGGCGATTGATATCCACGGCCCGCCCGAATGTTTGTGAAACCGCGAAGTTTGTCCTTCGGGACATCCGTTAGAATTGGAACGACACAGAGAAGGAAGATTAGCCCGCATAAATCGAGAAATATTCCCACACACACAAAAAAAAAAAAAAAAAAAAAAAAACGTGGAGTTTTGTGGCCAGGGCGTCAACCAATCCGCGCTCTAGAAAGGCTTACTTACTTTTTTTTCTTTTTTTTTAATTCAAAATTCCACTGTTCATCCGTTGCATTTTTGCCCATTTTTTAGGTAGGGGGTGATTTTGCACCGTTTCCTCGTTGCTTCCTCGTTGCTCTCTCTCAGCCCCTCCATGAGATGAGATCGACAAAACAGTGGCATGACCATCAGAGGACGCAGCCAGCCCATTGGCTGACGGACGAACCCATCCTCCTCAGAAACAGGCGACGAATTCGCTGCTAGGTTTCCCATTGGCTGACAGGAGAATCCACAGAATGCTTTGCTTTCATGAATTCACAGAAAAAAACGAGGTTTTAAAATCTGCAGAAATTGGGAAAACCATTCTTTAATGCGAAAACAGTGTCACACACGTCGTACAATGCTGCTTGTGGTAGAGATAGAGTCTCCTGTAACAACAGCCATGTGCAACATGAAGGCCAAAATAATATGAAAGAAAAAAGAAGAAAGAAAGAAAGAGGAAAGAAGAAGAAGAAGAAGAAGAAGAAGAAGAAGAAATGAAGACAGTAGAAAGTCCCCCGAGCGCGTCAGCTCGTAAAAGTTTCAAAAATAGCTGACCAAAGAAAAATGAAAGCGCCGAAGCGCCGTGCGTGAAGCGCTGTTTGTGGGCCCCGACCCCAGAAAAGGGAAAAGTGAGGCCACCCGACCCTGGAAAAGGGAAAAGTGAGGCCAGTGCAATCGACAGCATAATGACAAAGCAAACAAAAATCAGTGGGCCTGGCTCCACTGCTCTCCAAATGCTCCAAATGCACAAAAGACATAAACGACGGCAGTGTATCTGCTCATGTTCTAGCGGAAGATTCATTCTCATTTTGCACATTTACCGACTAGTGGAAACGAGGCCCACTGCAGTGCCCGACATACACCATGATGACAAAAGAAAGTCGAGAAAACGGAAAAGAGAAGCCAGTGAAATTTGCGCCACAGTCTGCGGAAAAAAAAAAGAAAAACGAAATCTACACCATATTGACAAAGCAAACAAAAATCCTGTACAATCAATGGAGGGGTTGCTTCAATGATTTGTCCATTGGCCAACTCGTAACTTTTTTTTTTTTCAACTCGTAACTTTTGTACCGGACGCTGGGCCCATTTCGCAGCACGTGCCGCTGCCCACTGGGAAGTGGGCCCAATTGCCAGCACGTGCTGCTTCCCACTAATAGACCGGAGCTGTGTTTTCCGAAAAATTCAAAAAAACGAAAAAAGCGCTGTCCCCTGCCTACAGGTTGGAAGGAAAACCATCCAACTTAAAAAAAAAAAAAGAAAAAATAAAAAAAAAATAAAAAAAAATCCAACTCCTTTTCTGTTTTTGTTTTCTTCTCTTCTTTTCTTTTCTTTTCTCTTCTTTTCCTTTTTTTTTTTTTTTTTTTTTTTTTTTACACAAAGCTCCAGTCAATCGTGGAAATCCATCCATTGCCACACGAGCATGGAAGTGCACAGTTGGAAAACGGAAAGAACAAAATTGCAGAGTTGGGGAGTTCTAAACCGCCAATACTTGGCCCAGCTATCAGCCGCGGAAAAAAAAAATAGAGTAGAAACATTTCTAGTCGGACGAATGTGGACGCTCCTGTAGCGCCCCATACGTTTCCTGAAATTGTGGCTTGTTGAAGCACCAGTACATGGGCACCTGGGCCGCAGGCCTGACACCTCAATTTCTGGAGGTGCGAAACGAAACCGCGACCGCCGATCTGATTTATCAAAGGCCGGCGCGGCGTTTGACGTTTCGGCCTCGTTTTCTTGTGGCGACAAGTTTCGGACTGCAAGGCTGGGGACGTGTACTGGTGGTTTAACGAGCGGGCACGACTTTCAGAACTACTGGTGGTTTAAGTTCCCTCAAGCTCCAGTCTATCATGGAATGATGCATGAGCTGGGAAACGGGCCCAGCGTCCCATTTGACTGAAAAAAGGGCAAACTTAACCCCCCCCCCCAGTCTGCAATTTCGTTCTTTCCTTTTTCCAACTATGCATTTCCAATTTTCCATGCTCGTGTGGCAATGAACGGATCCAAAATGGAAAAAAAAAAAAAAAAAAGCACAGCTTTTCATTTGGAGTGTCACGGACGGAAGCTAAAGAGCACCGCTACCTCGAGGACCCTTATTTCTCGTGCAATGTAAGATGCGGGGCCGTGCGTGGCCAGGGGGGGCGCGGGGGGGGGGGGCAAGGAGAGCGAGCAGAGCCTGCCGCGTGGACCACCGGGAAAGGTTCAGGCAAAGGTGCTTTTGGAGACCTCCCTCCCTGCCTCCCTTTGGCTTTGACAAAGGTCAGCTGGCGACCCACCCGCTCCCCCTCCCACCTCCCACCCCCCACCCCTCACCCCCCTCACTTCACAAAGCTTAACCCCGCAGAGCAAGCAGAGCCTGCCGCGTGGACCACCAGGAAAGGTTCAGGCAGAGGTGCTTTTGGAGACCTCCCTCCCTGCCTCCCTTTGGCTTTGACAAAGGTCAGCTGGCGACCCACCCGCTCCCCC
>BFEA01000081.1:459793-469982 GCA_003427395.1 Chara braunii
GGGGGGGGGGGGAGGGGGGGGGCGTAGTTGGGGTGATCCCTTCACCTGGCAGTTTGGACAATATCAGGAATAATTTTATTTTATTTTTTCTCCTTTTTTTTGGCCGGGGGGCAGGGATGCCGATGGACTTCAAATTTAAGCAAACTATTAAATTTGATTAATTAAAACTTGGGATAATTTGCAAAATACCCCCATAAGTTGAGGTAGATGCCAAAATGCCCCTGAAAGATTTGGGTAGAGTGGAATGCCCCCCCTGACAGAAAAAACAAAATTGTGAAATACCCCTCGCGTCAGTTGGACCCCCCCCATCTTTGCGATATACCCCTCTACCGGGTACCATCCAACTTTGCAAAATAGCCCACTTGCAAAAGGCCAAGGCCCAAACGGCAAGCTCCAGATTGCAAATTTGCACACCCGGAAGACAGGGGCATAACACAGATTTTGGCCCAAAAGGGCATTCCGCTCTACTCACACCTTTCAGGGGCATTTTGGCATATATCTCAACTTATGCGGGGGGTATTTTGCAAATTTATATATAGATATATATATATATCGTCAAATAGAACTGCCGACGGTAAACCGTAGGCAGAGAGGGAGAAGAGGACAACAAACGAGGGGCTGTGACAAACTGTTTCGTCGGAGTTTCACCGACTCGTATATATTAGTCTTCCCCTCCAGGAGCTCTTCACGCCTCTGGTCAAATTGGTAAGGCACGCAAGTGCCATTCAGGAGGTCTTGGGTTCAATCCCCATTGGCCTCATGTACCTTCCTGGGCAATAATTGGCGCCCGCCACTTAGAGATAGCCCCTTGGTCCCCCCTATTGGCATTGAAAAGCAGTCCCTGCTTATGTTCACAGGGGGAGGGGTACTCGGGGAGGCACAGCGACCGGCCACTCCGACGATGCTCGGTCCCTCTGCTACCGGCCGTCCCCTGGCCGGTGTCCCCCATTGGGGGTTCCCTGAAGGCAATGAATTTACCTGGTCTGGTTAGTCCAATGATAATATACCTCAAGGCCATCGCCCCTAAAAAAAAAAAAAAAAAAACACCTCCGGTCAACCAGCAGGTTTGGCTCAGTTGCTACACCTGTAACTGTTGAAATACAGACCCAAATTCAAATCCAGATGCAATCAGCTGAGCAGAACAAAAGAAATCTCTGAATTGCCTGCGGCTGGTCAGTTCTAAGAGCTTCGTTCCACACCACTAGAGACCTCTCGAGTTTCAACTGCGCCCTTATCACAAAATTGTGATTAATTTACATTACGCTGCCTCCTCGTTCCATGCGCACTAGAGGCCGCTCTTGAAAATGATGCACTTGAAAGGAAAACTCCCTGGTTCCCCGTTCTGCAGAGACCTGCTTGTGGCCATGCAATCCAGCAGGCCGGCACCCGGCCCTGAAGATGTCCGCCTGTGGTGGGGTGTTCAGGACTCCAGGGTTCGCCTCGGGGCGGCGTGTTGCGTGGGAGCGCGGACACGGCGGGTTTCAAACTTTGAAATATGAGGCCGGTTCAGCATGGCGCTCCGCAGCATACAAGATTGGCACACGCGCGGAAGTGAAGACGGGTTTTGCTGAAGTTTGACGCGTGCGTGTGTGGTGGTCACCATGGCCGATTTGCATCACCAGCTGGCGTTCGGTGCGCCGTGGGGTTCCGGGAACCGTCATAGCTTGGCCATGGACGATGTACAGTTTGCCTCCACCTCAGCAGTGGGGTCTGCACCGCATTGCTGAGAGCTGTCAGAGCAAGAGAGGTGGATGGTGGTGACAGCGTTGCTCGCTGTGTCGACGCACCCACAACAGACAGCGGCAAGTGCAACGAAGTTGCCTCTACCAAGAAAATCCGGGAACGCCTTCAAGCGAAGCTGTATGAAAAACAGTTGCTGGAAAGGAAAACCACTCAAACAATTAACTTGGGGGCGAGGGAGGCAATCGTCACACGGGCCATGGCGGATTCACATTCCTCCGCTGTTGTTTGGGATGCGCCTTTCCTTATGGCGAATACCATCGTGTCAGGAGTTCTTCCGCAGGAAACACCACGGTGGTGGATCAGGAGGAGAACCGGCGGCACGTGGCAAGATCTAATAATCGACGATGACACCACCGACGATTATTTTCATGAGACTCTGTGGCCACCGTGCGCCCACTGCCACCGAAGTGCCCTCACCACTTAGCGCCCGCGCGCGCCCCAGCCTGCCCGCATAGCACAGCTTCGCAGTGCAGTGCAGCAGCATGGCCGCTATGCCTGCACAGGCCAGAGTCCCGAGTGCTGGGCCAGACACTTTCCTTTATGGAAAGTGTGCCCATGTCTGGCTGGCCTAGCCAGGCATGTGGGGGGCCCAGTAGCTTGCCTCTGGCCCCAAGTGTCTGCGCTCAGGCCCAGTTTGCGATACTGGCCTGGGCCCCGTCCAGTTGGGCACGTTTGAGCAGCCACGCAGCTTCCCCGTGTTCGCAGCATTCCCATTGGCTCTTGACTCAAGTGTGATGGCAATGCTGCTCTCTCATTGGCTCGCAGCCAGTCCGTGATGTGTCGCCCTCACACAGTGTGTGCCCAGGGCACAACCACCTGAGCCCTGGGCTCAACTGTACAGCGCAGCCCTTGCTTCTGAAAAAAGCCTGGAGGGTCACGTTGCTCTGTAACCAACTGGAGTGCTGCAACTGTCCGAATCCCCACATATGGAAAAATGTTGAAAACAGGCTTCTCGTTGATATTCAGGCCCGCCTTCACTTAGGGCGGCCACAGGCTTGCTAGGGGTCATGGCTCAGAACACATGTATGTCTGATAAGGGCCCCACGAGGGCTCATTCCTCATACTACACTGGACCTTCAACAAAAAAAAAAAAGAAAAAGAAAAAAAAAAAAGAAAGAAAGAAAGAAAGAAAAGTTGGCTACATGCAAGAAGGAAGCATTCCGACCCGGAGAGTTCGGAATGCTGCTCATTGTGCAAGAACGACTCACCCGAGGACATCCCTCACTGCCTCCTATCCTGTCCAGAAGCAAAATGGATCTGGAAGAAGGTCCGGGAGCTTTGGTCGACCCTGTTCTCAACACACCCCCCGCCAACATCCCTCCCCTCTCCATCTTACTGCTATCTAACACTCCCAGCAACATTAAGGGCAGCAGGGAAGTCTGGTTCCTCCTGCTCAGGAAATTGGCACTGTGGGTAATATGGAAGCGCAGATGCACCCGGACAATCGAGAAAGCAGAGGTGGCAAAGGAAGAAATGTGGTCTCTACTACTGAGCATGGCAGAGACAGAAATCAGGAGCAGATGCCAGAAAATACCGACAAGCAACCAGGAAGTAGACATTCAAGAGAGAATGGCTGCTAAAGGGCAACGTGGCCACAATAGTAGATAACAGATTGAGATGGAAGAAATGGCACAAGGCTATACCACAATGACTATTGGGCCCCACCGGGCTACCCGGCAGAAGGGTCGGAACTGCGATCAATACTCAAAGGCTACACAGAGAAGGACAATGACAAACAACAGAGCTTGGAGCGGACCCTTTCGCTGTTCTCACTGTGCAAAGAATTATCTGACAGGCTCTGAATCGAAGCCTGAGAGGAACAAGTGGTCTGGGCAAGCTGACGGTCAATCCTCCTTAGCAGGAGCAATCAATGCTGGTCAGGGTTCCTTCAGCCAGACGGAAGGAAGCGTGGGCGGGTACTATTATATATTCAATTTTGACTTGCCGGGAGAATAGGAAACGGACTGACGCTCCCCAGAATGGATATGGAGCCAGGACCTTAAGGACCTGTTCAAAAAAAAAAAAAAAAAAGAAAGAAAGAAAGACAGAAAAGTAAAAAAAGTTTAGAAAACACTTTGGCAAAGAAAAAGGCAGCAGGACTCACCCGGAGCTCTTCAAACTTCTGGTCGAACTCCAATGCCCGCTTCTCTCTCTCAAGGCGCCGCTTTCTTTCCTCCTGCAGGACCAGGGCAAAAACAGAAGACAGAGCAAAACTTCAAAATCTTCAATAAGACGTCACCAGATCCTTGTTGTTCTCATTGAAACACCACCCGCCAGTGCCAGCTATCATTTTCCAACCAGAACGACGGGAAGTTAAAAAAAAAAAAAAAACCTACAGTAAAGCTGGACGAAGGGTGTGATGACGTGATCCCACCGGTGCTATGTTTGTGCTATGTTAGCACGAACGATGCCAATGCCACAACCAGGTCCATGCTTTCCAAGCGCAAACATACCGCACCATGGAGCTTGGCCCTAAATCTCGGCACAAGACCGTCAACGATGTCCATAAGCTCAAAAAACACCCCCCAAGTGCTCTTTCGCTCCCCCCCCCCCCCCCCCCCCCCCCCCCCCTCTCTTATATTCAAAAGAAAGCCTAGAAAAGTAAACGCAAAACTAGCCATGAAATGGCAGAAACGAAAAGCCAAAAACAAAGCACCTAGTGGCCTAGCTGTGTTGGTACACCCATGAATTGTTTGTATCTGCACCTGCATTCGAATCCAGATGGTACTAGATGGGTTAAATTAATAAAGAAAACAGAGTTCATTAGTGAAAACATTGAAAAGGGTGCAAATTACGGACAAGAAACTGCTTTATGAAGATAACAACGCGGTTCAGCTAATGATTGAAGTTCCTGCTCAATCCAGCGGAAGGAGGCTTAAAAAGGAGGCTTTAAAACTTAAAAGGAGGCTTAAACCACCCGTGCGTCCAGAAGTCCCAGCTGGTACACCCATTGCTACAGTGCCACGGCGTTTCCACTTCATTGAATTTATACGAGCGCCCCAGGTCCTTTCATCCCAACACATCCTTTCATCCCAACACATCGTGGCTTTAATACCGCCGCAACTTTCGGAAGTACCGGTGGTTTATCAAGGGTCTCAACTTTCCGGGCTTAACTGAAGATTACCAAGGGTCACACAGAATTATAGGGCATTTCTGAAGGTTACCAAAGGGGTTTTGAGAGTGTCACGAGCGGATTGCAGTGGGTCACCAAGAGTTGCTAAGGGGTTAAAGGGTCGGTGAGGATTACCAAGGGTGACCTGAGCGTCACCGAGGGGTATGGAGAGTCAACAAGGGTAGCGGAACTAACACAGGGTTACCAAGAGTCACTGGGGGGTTGCCAGCGGTACTTGAAATTACCCAGGATGACAGAGGGTTACCGAAGGTTATCAAGGGTAGCGAAGCGCTCACTGCTTTACTGAGAGGTCACCAGGGTGGGTGAGGATCACCAAGGGTAACCTGAGTGTTACTGAGGGCTAGTGAGGGTCACAGACAGATGCAGAATATTACCCAATGTTAACAGGGGTCCCCAGGAGTAAATGGGGGTTTCCAGGGGCCAAAAGGCTTACCAAGGGTCTCCAACGGTTAGCAGAGGTATGCTGACAGGTGTGATCTGTGAGCTCAGGCCAGCTTTACGAAAACACAGCAGAACGTCTACAGCAGTTCGAGCACAAGCGTGGAGACTCCCTCCTCATGTGGGTTCGTGTCCTCCCCCTCCTCCAGCCTCTTTTTTTAAATGGTGGGAAGCTTCTGCTGCTCCGTCGATTGTTCTACTGGAACAAGGAACGGGGCTTCATATGTATCGGTAAAAAATAAAATTGGGGCCGGCACCGTAGCTCAGTTGGTAGCGCACAAAACTGGCATTCAGGAGGTTGCGGGTTGGATTCCCCGCGATCTTCATTCCATCCCCTGCAGTCTCCTGCGGCTGGCTACGGGTTCGTCAGCTGAGTTAGTTGGCTTGCCCCCCCCTGGTAGGGCTTGGTAGGGGGTTTACCCTTCCCCTCCCATCCATTGCCTGGGGTTAGCAGGAAGCTGCGGAGCTTTTAGACACGGGAGTAGGTCGGTGCCAACCCATAACTGTTAGGGCCACCCAGCTTGTGTCCTGCGCCTTGGACTCTAGTCTTAGAGCCTAGATCCCCTTGGTGTGTGGATGTGTCCTGATACCTCGCTTGCCCAGGGTGGGTAGTGCGAGGTACAGTACTGAGAGAGGATGATATCATAGTAAAAAATGTGGATGTCCCCCATATGAGGAGAAGACAAGCCTGCGTCCTTCGGGACATCTGTTAAAATTGGAGCGATACAGAGAAGATAAGCATGGCCCCTGTGCAAGGACAGAGACACATAGATCGAGAAACGGTCCAGAACAAGAGAACACAAGCCTGCATTTGAAAAAAAGAAGGAAAAAAAAAAAAAAGGACAATACAGAGAAGATTGGCATGGGCCCTGCGCAAGCATGACAAGCATAAATAGAGAAACGGTGCAAATCAGAAAAAGAAAAAGAGAAGGAACAAGGGACCGCATGGTTGGAGAACACAGCCTGACCTCAGCACGTTGCTTGTCTTCCTGTCTGCGCTTCTCTTTCTCTACTTCTGCGAGTGCTTTCTCCTTCTCAACTTTTTGCTGCAACACAGGGTTGGATGTCTACCATGTCAGGCTTCCCTCACAAAACAGAAATTTCTGGGGGAAACAACGAAAAAGTTAGATTTCCACCATGTTAGGTTGCCCTCTGAAAACATATTTTTTTTTTTCTGGGAAGACGACGAAAAGAAAAAATGGAAAAAAAAGAGATTTCCTCAATCTTGTCGTACCAAGCAGAATCCGAGCAATGAGCTGTAGCATTGAACTGTACGAAATACGGCGCGGGGAACGGCAACAAGGCAGAAACTTCAACAACAGAAAGGTGGAAACTTTAAACTTTAACCGCATTAAAAAAAAAAGGTTGAAAAACTTTTTTGACACTAGGGTTGAGATTTTTGACAGTAGGGTTGAGATTTTCGACAGCAAGGTTGAGATTTTTTACCGCACGGTCGAGATTCTCGACAGCAAGGCTGAGATTTTCCAACAAAAAAAGGTTAAGATTTTTTTTCGACAGCAGTCCCTCGGGACATCCGTTGAAATTGGAACGATACAGAAAGGATTGTCATGGCCCCTAAATATTTAAAAAAAATAAAAATAAAAATAAAAAAAATCAACAGCCAAGGTTGAGAATTTCCACAGCGAAGTCGAGATTTTTGACAGCCAGGTTAAATCCTTTTGAAATTTTCGACCCCCAAAGTTCAACCCTTCAACACCAAGGTTGCAACTTTTGACGGCAAGGCTGAAGCTTTCCACAGCACCTACCTTCCTCACCCGAATACAACGTATGTATTTGGGTATCTTTCGGTCTAAATACATACAGCAATACATGACCGTACATTGTATTCGGGTGACGAAGGTAGCGAATGACAGACACACAACTACAGCAACGCAGGGGAAGACCAGCAAAGACAATGCAGCTAACATCAGTTAACTAGCTTATGTATTCAAGTAGGTATACGCAGTGTTTTTCTGAACTCAACTGCAGTTAACTGAACTCAACTGCAAAGGTTAGAGAATGTATTCAAGTAACATCAAGAACAAGCAGCCTGGCTTAACAACCACTTGACAAGCAGTTAACAAAAAGTTAACTGCAGTTAACAAAAGGTTAACAGAAAGTTTACTGCAGTTAACAGAAAGTTAAAAAAGTTAAAGTTAACTGCAGTTAACAAAAAGTTAACAGAAAGTTAACAAGAAGTTAACCTAGCAGTTAACAGGAGTTCACAAGAATTTTACCAAGCAGTTAACAAGCTCCTGGAAAAGACAAATGAAGCTATACGGCAATATGCTATGGAAAGATCAAACAAACCCATACTTCAAGTCACACACCAGTGTTGCACACGCCGACTGCCGGCGACAAAATCTATGTATAATAAATATTTATATACTATTACAATTATTAGATTGCATATTTTATGATTAAAGATTTACATTTAATGAATTTATATTTATTGCCATATTGATTAATACGAATTTAATAGTTAGTTCAACGACTGACTGGTCGGCTGGTCGGCACTTGCCGGTCGGGGGTCGTCGGCTGTCCGCAAAAAAAAAAAAAAAAAAGTTCGGGTCCAGAACCCCTAATAACCCCACGAACACCCCCATACCCACCCCATACCCCCCCCCAACACCCACAAACCGGCCCCCAACCCCCTCATAMCCCCCCCCAATACCGCCTATACCACCCCTATACCCCCCTATATCCCCCTATACACCCCAGCCCCAACCCCCCCATCCCCAAAAGTTTGTCAGCGGATTTGGGCTGTACTCAGCAAGCGCAGTACAGCTTCCAACTCAGATCTGAAAAGAAATTAGTGGATGGTTGTTTTCTGACTCGTCGGCAGACCGCCGACCGGTCGGCCCTACGGGTCGGCTGCAATACGGTCGGCGGTCGGCAGGGATGCAACCATGTCACACACATGTTAGATGCATTCACGTGTTGCAGGCAGATAACATGTAGTGGCGCGAAGCAAAGGATTGAAAATTGTTTCACTTCCAAAAAATCGACTAGCAATCACTGCGCTGTTTTGAGCACCTTACTCCCCCGCGATCGGTAAGATTGCCCGTTTTGGAACCCCAGTACCTCACAGTCCCAAATCTTCTTCTCATTCTTCATCATCTGGACACTGTACACAGGAGCAGTCCTATTCTCGACCCGCAGCTCGCCTCCCAAAAAATCCCACATGTCCTGGTAGCCGAGCTTAACAGAAACAAAGCAAAGTGAAAAAAAAGACATCCAGAACAAGCAGCCTACCCCTCCCCGGCCCCCCCAAATGCCCAAAAGCTCCTCCGGAGTTTCGCTGCACTCAGCAAGCGCAGTACAACCCCGAACTCAGATTTGAAAAAAAGTCAGTGGATGGCCCTCTACAGACTGGTTGGTAGACCGCCGACCAGTCGGCCCTATGGATATAGGCTGCAAAACTGCCAGCAGTTGACGCCAGCGATCAGTTGGTATGCAACTCTGCCTTTGGTTACTTTGCTGCTCATTATTACCTTTTTCCCTTTGTGAGCCTCATTGAGGAGTCACGACAAGCTGAGCATAATTTTCAGATCCCTTACTTACCTCCATGTACCTCCGATACCATTCCTCTCTCTCTCTCTCTCTCTCTCTCTCTCTCTCTCTCTCTTCGATCCCTACCCCACCATCGGCCTGCTTGTTCAGTCCCCATGAGGGCCATGACCCATATGCTATACTGTCCTTTGTCGCTACATTTGTGTGCAATGTGCCCCGTAACCACGCATGATGTATAAGGTGATTCGCCATTCTCCCAATGACCTCCTCCATTCTCCCAATAATCTCCACCTCGTCCATCTCCAATCCACAGAGGTAAGGAGTCTTCCCAGCACATATCGAACGACAAATCAAGGCCCCACACGCACTTCGCATACACCACCACCAGCAACAGCCCCCGCCCCCCCCCCCCTCCCCTCCCCTCTTACCTTTAACTGCTGTTCTTCTCGTTCCACGGTTTCCAGGGAACCCTTGGCAGACTCCAACGTCGCCTGAACGCATCCGGTCAACAAAGCCATGCAAGTTCGCACATGTACAACAATCGCATCTCGCCGATAACCCAAAACAGCACGTACGTACGTTAGCACACGCACAACAATCATAAGTCACCAACCACATCAAGAACAAGAACAGGTCACAAAAAAAAGGAGCTCTCACCTACCTCCAACGTCGCCTGAAGGTATCCGATAGAACACAGTGTGGAACAAACACATGTGCGTTACCTGCCGACGCGATCATGAGCAGGCACAAAAAACAAGGCGCGCTTACACAGCCAAGGGCTTAGGGCATACACAACGTTAAACTGGCAGTACACGGCCCCAGCCTTGCTGAAAAACAAAAAGAAACTCGTAGGCCCTACGAAAAAGTCGGAGGAGGCTTGGCCTACCAGACCACAATGGCTGGCGGTGCCAGCCAAAAAAAAAAAACAAAAAAAAAAAACTGCGCAGCTGGCGATTCCGAAAAACTTGGCGCGCGCAGCAAGGGGCCTGCCTGCAGGACCGGGTGTACTGGCGGTTTTAAGTTACAATTTAAAAGACGATGGACTCCGATGGAGGTCCGGATGATTCCAGGTGGACTGGTGGGCCAGAGTCAAGAAGCTGGAAGCTGGAGCAGGAAGGAGGGCGCCCAAAGCAAAGGGTCTCTGGTCACCGGAGCCCAAAGGAAGAACGAGTGCATCGACTGCATGAGACCGAAGCATTCATTGTATTCTACGAGCCTTTCATTCTAAGGCAGGGTTGCAGCATACCCGCTGACCTGTTAGGAAAATCTATCTGGTTCCATCTGGGTTCAAACTGAGGTCTGTATTTCAAGTTGCAACAGTTCATAGCAGGGGAAGGAGGGGGGGCTAGATGTGTATAAGAG
>BFEA01000081.1:476978-490141 GCA_003427395.1 Chara braunii
AAAAAAAAAAAAAAAAAAAAAAAAGTCAGAAGACTCAGAACCAGGGAGAAAACGCCAGAACAAACTACAGAACAAATGAATGAACAAGGATGAACAAACAAACAAACAAGCAGAAACGGAAAAAAAAATAAAAAAAGGGACACCAGCACAACCAAAATGGATGAATGATTACAGGAGAGGGCTGGATGGACTCCCGAGAAAGTGCATGGGTGACATAGGGGCTCACGCCACTAAATAACACTGTACATGTATCTGGACTGCACTGTAGCACGGATGCATTCTTAGGTATCCCGCGTTTTGAATGTATAGGGAGCATTACCGGGTGCAGGTACATTTAGAATATTGTGCAGAGGGCTGAGGTCCATAATCTCTCTCATCGTCCACCAAAGACAAGGAGTCGTCCGCTATTCACTAATGAGTGCCCCAGATTCCTGTTAAGACAAGAAACATGCGGCTCCACCAGGCAGGAGATTCAAAAGAAATTATGGAAGAAGCCCCCCCTTAGGCACCTCCTACCTTCCTTCCATTAACGGTGTCCGGCCTCGGCCTCAGCCTCAGCGGACACACAAGGCCCTGTAGTTGAATCACTGCCCACTGCCCACTGTAGCGAATACTTGGTGGATAAGACCGCCTTTTACCTTTCCCAAAGTAATGAAACCCTATTCTGCAGCCATTCATGAGGATGGGGAAACTGAAGCAACTGAGAAAAAGAAAAAAAAGCGTTTCTGGCACCCGCGTCGATACTTCGATTCTATTCTAGATGCATTTCGGTGGAGCTCGACTTAATTCGGGGAATTTCGCAGAAATTCTACCCGAATTAAGCCGGTGGAGCACAAGCCTCAGTCAGTGACATAATAGAAAATGATTCCGGGGTAAAACGTCCCAAGGTCCCAATTATCCTCATTCGTCACTTCTGACCATTGATGCCAAACATCCACAACCAAAAGTAATAAAGGGCCCATATAAGTGGAGCTTCAAAAATAATAAAATTAAAATTAAAAATAAAATAAAATAATAAAATAAAAAATAAAAAAAGAAGGAAAGAAGAAGAAGAACAAGAAGAAGAAGACATAAAAAACATCCACAACCGAAAGTAATAAAGGGCCCATATAAGTGGAGCTTCAAAAAGAAGAAGAAGAAGAAGACATAAAAAACATCCACAACCAAAAAAGCAATGAAGGGCCCATATAAGTGGAGCTTCAAAAAAAAAAAAAAAAAAAAAAAAAAAAAAAAAAAAAGAAAAGAAAAGAAAAAAAGAAAGAAAGAAGAAGAAGAAGAAGAAGAAGAAGAAGAAGACATAAGCGGGACCAGCTGCCTGGAGCTGTATGCGCTGCTTTAAAAAGAACATAAATAATCGAAAGGAGTTACCATAGACGGGCGCTGCGACTGATGAAAAAAAAAATAACGATCAAAAGTAAAGATTTAACGGATTCAAAACTTTGAAAAATCCCGCGTCTCACGACAAAAAAAAAAATGCACTCATGTTGGCCAAAGACCCTACTAAGACCTCGGCCTTTGTGTTAGTGGGACCCCTCACACCGCCGGCCCCGCTCCATCTCTGTGGCAACTGCTGTTGGGGCGCAGGGCAACATGCAATCCCTTTGAGGTAGCAATGCTTGCAGTGGCAGGTAGATAGTAAAAGGTGAGCAAGAGTTTGAGAGAAGAATGTAGGTATATACTATATATACTATATGCTAATATAGTGTAGTTACTGTAGTTTGGTTAAAAAAAAAAAAAAAAAAAAAAAAAAAAGCCTGGTTCGAATCCGTGTATAGCACACCGAACACGTTCGGAGCTTTTCTGAACGTCCGAACATGTTCGGGTGTTCGGCCGAACGCCTCCCGAACATGTTCGCCCAAACGTATTAAAAAAAAAAAAACACAAAAAAAAGTTAAAAATCAGTGCAAAGCACAGATCTAATACCCAAGGACATAAATAATCTCCCAGGACAAGGAGCCCCCCATCCCCACCACAAAAGGACAGCGTAAAATACTAAAAATTTAACAAAAGTTACAGAATTTACAATTTTTAATTTTACACACACACACACAAAAAAAGAAGATAATGTGACGGCTACATCATTTATAAATTATACTCTATTAATCTCTACTCGCTTATTTCATGACAGTAATGGCTATTTAGTATTTACTTAGCAAGTTAGCACGTAGTAGCAACTTGGGTAAGTAGTACTAAGTACCATCAGATTTGCAACAAGGTGAAAATTATCGGATCATCTATGTATATGTGCTTGCAGCGCTTGGACGAGTTTTTTACTTATATATATTGGAATGGCTATAAGTGCTGAGCTTTTTACTTTATCAAAGCATGTCTCATTACTTTAGATTTTTTTTTTTCTATTTTTTTCTTATCAATAATGGAAAAAATTATCAGCCGGGCGACCTGGGGGAACCTGCCCGGGAGGGGGACCCAACGGTGGTATCCGGGCGACAACACCAGAAGGGGGGTCAAATTAATAATTAATAATTATGATTAAATTATCCTTTTTATTTGTTTTTGGTAGTGGAGCAAATTTTGCGACCACAGAGATGTACCCAAATCCGGCCTCATCTTCGAATTAGATGATGTCCCGTGAAAGGGGTGTCCATGGGGCATAAGGGGGGGTTCAAAGGGGTGCAAAGGGCTTAAAACTTAAAAGGGGTGCGAATCCGTGTGATATAATTTAGTGTTTGGCTTTGATTTTTTGTTTCGAATTTGATAACGAATTTTGGTGTGACCCTCAGCCAAACATTGTCCGATTTGCAATTCGGCATGACATAGTTTTTTTCCCCAGTTTTTTTACACTTTCTTTTCCCTTTTTTGACCTAGGGCTGCCTGGGACCCTGACCGGGACTTTGCCCTGACCGGGCCTGTCCGCGCCACCTGGGCCAGTCCGAGGCCGGTGGCCTGGCTGATAGCCCAGTGTGACAGGGCATTGTGACCCAACAAACCTCTTCCGTTGTTAATCACAAAGCCCATAGCCCCATACATATATTGCAGCCGGAAGGAAGTGGGAAATGGGGAGGGCCTGGCTGATTTCCTTCGGGACATCCGTCAAAACTGGAACGATACAGAGAAGATTAGCATGGCCCCTGCGCAAGGATGACACGCATAAATCGAGAAATGGTCCAATTTTTTTTCAAAAAAAAAAATAAAAAAAATAAAAATAAAAATGGGGAGAGGAATGATGATGGGATCAAGTCCAGGGTAAGCACGACTGTCGTCACCCGAATAGAACACCCAGTTATTATCCCTGTATCTAGACAAAAAACTTGCCCCACATTCAGTTATGATCACCAGGGAACGTTATGTTTGGGTGAAGACAGCAGGAAAAAGAACTGTCCTCCAGGGGCGTGGTCCCACTAGCAAAGAGGATCGGATCGAATGCCTGAATCTGGACGAGTTTATGGAGATGTGCAGGAAATCGAGATTGAACTTCTTTTCTGCATCTGTGTGCTTAACACACATCCAGATTCAGGAGCTCGATCCTATCCCTTTTGCTAGTGGGACCTCCGCCCAGGACACCCATTGAAACTGGAACGATACAGAGAAGATAGATTTTCGCATCGCCCCTGCACGAGGCCGACATTCATAAATCGAGAAATGGTCAAAATTTGTTGCCATTTTTTAATTATTTTTTTATTTTTTTATTTTTTCTAAAGAAGGAAACCCACCTGCTGGAAGAGTGCAAGTGCATTCTTGATCTCCGCAACAGTCTTGCGAACCTGCCAAACAAGGACGGACACACGGAACCGCAAGACCAAACCAAAGGGAAAGGAAAAAAAAAAACAAATGAATAAGTAAAGAAAAAGGGGTACATTCAGGAAGCGAGGAAGAAAAAGCATCACTCACTCCAAAAATCATGTTCAACCGTTCAAGGAAAAAAAAAAAAAAAAGGCCATCAGTCACCACCTGAGAAGACACGAGCGAAGTATGCTGATGCCAAAAAAGAAAACTTCCCTACAGAAAACAAATAACCGTAGCCGGGGCATGGCCCCACTTAGGGACACGCCACGCCACGCCACTGTTCGAAAAAAGTACGACTGCATGTTCCAGCAGGGGAGTGGCCATATGCATCCATTACTACTATGAACAGTAACGGATGCATCTTGCCACTTTCTGGGGAAGATGCACTCACTCTTCTTTTCGTTTCGACAGTGATGTCGCGAGGCCCTTAGACCGACCGTTCAGTTGAGCAGCTACCGTCTTTTTTCCCCCGAACATAACGCACCCCAAAAATGACTGTATACAAGAGCTATTTCCGGGGGAAGACGGTAGTTCAGCGGTACGACACAGTTACTGTGAATAAAAAAAAATCGAAATAAAATTTACAAAAGCTAGAGTAAACATAACTGCAGCTCAAAAAACATTTTTTTCCCCCCCCACCAAAAAAAAAAAGAGCATTTTTTCCATGTGTTTGAAAATGTAAATCGGCGCACCGAAATAGACCTCAGTGAAACTCTCCATATACTACGCGACATTTGGAGACTGGGACCTTTCGATCTAGTGTAATGAATGTGGACAGCGTGCATGGCCCGGTGCATTCACCGCCCCGAAGGCTGCAGGCAAACACATCATCAACACTCTCCGCCAGAGTGTCCGCCCATGAGGAGGCAATGATGGCTCAACACCAACCACCAGAACCGCCAGAGTGTCCGCCCGAAGAAAAAGGCGCAGCGGTTGACCTACTAGGGCGCCCTACCTCGAGTGGGGCGTCTAGTCTAGCTCAACAGGAAACCCAACCCCACCCGAACCGAAAGGGCCAAAGCGTCTAAGAAAGTGGATTTTGAGGGGCAAGAAAATATAGGAAATGAAATTTTAAATTTTAATACACCAAATCTAATAGATTCTGTGGTGAATCTCTCTCCAGAGTCTCTACTTACAGATTTCCAGTAGATCAACAGCAGCGCCCTGTCCCACACGCCACTCGTGGTTGGAACTCCTCAACGCTGAGCTAACGTCAAAGTCGTAAGTGGGACCTAGCCCCAGGGCCCAAGTCCCACTAGCAGGGGTACATGGTTGAAGTTCATCAACGCTGAGCTAACGTCAAAGCCGTAAGCGGGACCTAGCCCCAGGGCCCAAGTCCCACTAGCAGGGGTTCAGTCTTCCTTCCGAATACTTTTTAAATGGGCACAGTACGGCCGCGAGATTTTCAGATCGGATGGCAGGAATCGGTGCTGAGCTACCTCGAAGTCGTAAGTGGGACCTACGCCCAGAGGCCAAGTCCCACTCGAGCGAGTTTAGTCTTCTTTCCAAGTATTTTTTCAACGCGGTCACAATGCGGCTGTGAGATTTTCAGATCGAATGGCAGGGACGGTGCCTCTGTGAAACCAAGGCTAAAGCCCCGCTAGTGGGACTTAGCTCCAGGAGCGTAGTGGGTGCATGCATTTTGAAAAAATGGTCACTGATCATACATACTACCTTCTGCGCTTGGATCTGGCCACGTTTCTGCGCTTGCGCAGGTGCCAGATCCATCGGAAAAAGGCCCCTGCTCTCTCTTTCTCTCTCTCTCTCTCTCTCTCACACACACACACACACACACACACACACACACGGGCTGCCCTTTTGGAGCACACGGAGGATGGCTGTGGTTCCATGGTGTTTTAAGCAGTAGTGCTCCTCGTCTCGTGTGGAGATTCTGTGAATGTATGCTTGGAGTTCTGGCCTCAGTATATTGGAAGGAGGCTCGGAGAGTGTTTGCTGTGGGTGCCATTCCCATGGGATTCTCTTTCGGAGCACATGGAAGAAATGGGGACTTCAAGGGTGTCGCTCCTGGTGTCGCGTGAAGATCTTGTATGTCTTTGGGATTCGGGTAGTCTATACACTCCAGAGGCTAGACAGCTCTTTTGGAGTACATGGATGAAATGGGGCCTTCCACCAGCGTGTTTTAAGCAGAAGCCCTCCTGGTGTCGCATGAAGATCTTGTGGTCTTTGCGATTCGGGTAGTCTATACACTCCAGAGGCTAGTCTGCAGATGGGGCCTGTCTAGCCATTAGTGATAGAGATAGTGGTGACGTGGGTGGGCCGTTTGGGAGGAATAGGAGTGTCAGTGCTGCTGTGCTTGTGGGCTGACTCGGAGGGCTCTCCAAATTTTTTTGGACTATTGCTGGATCTGGTCGATGCTTTGTAAGACTTGCTGGTGGAGCCTTCTGTGTTAGGTATGTTGCCTTCTGCCATTTACGTTTGTTTTTATTATAGATTGAAAAACTATATATATTTCTGCAAGTGTGCCGCTCTGGCGGTAGAGGGGTGTGTGGGCACTTTCCCGCTCAACCACACAGACGTGGGAAACCTTGCACCTTTTATTATATTGCTCATCTGTACTTTTTTTTTTGTTTATCAATGGTTTGTGAGAAATTGTGACGGTATGTGGATGAAATAAGAGAGAGAGAGAGAGAGAGAGAGAGAGAGAGAGAGAGAGAGAGAGAGAGAGAGAGTTTGGGGATGTTGAAACACACACACACACACACACACACACACACACATGGGTGTCTCTTTTTCTCTGTCTCCGCACACACACACACACACACACACTCACACACACACTCACACACACACTCACACACACAAACACGCGCGCGGGTGTCTCTTTTTCTCTGTCTCCGCACGCCCTGCGAACGCGCGTTGGCACGCGTGACACAGAGAGAGAGAGAGAGAGAGAGAGAGAGAGAGAGAAGAGGAGCAAATGAATCTGTTCATATTTCTTCGCAAGATCATAGCAGAAATGTGTTGCCATATGCATTCGAACATGGCCCCTTCAGCCACGAATGAGGAGGATGAGAGGGGTGTGTCACACCACGTGGAAGAGGCGGAGTAGGAGGAGGAGAAGGAAGAGCGCGTTGACGAGGAGCGATGGTAGACTGAAAGTTGCCCGTAATACAGTATGTGCTGTTTCAAGTCGGCCTCGACCCCCGTGGGCGTGACAAAAAGATTCCCATGTACGACAAGGGCATGGCGCAAAGAGAAGGACTCTGCAGGACTACTGGTCCGCGGAGGGTATGACTGAAAGCTGCCCCCACTTCTGACAGGGGCTTGCCGGAAAGATTTTGACGCCCCAGGGGCACTGCAGGAAGTCTGTTGACAGAGCGGCGTGACGCAAATAAAAGCAACCTTTTCAGGGTCATCGACTCATCGCACAAATTCCCTCCCCTCCCCTCCTCCCCGTCCCCCACAAAAAAAAAAAAGAAAACAACAACAACAACATCAGTTCCCGGTCCCTTCGGCCCCAATGATGCCCTTCCCAGTCCTTCGATCTCTCCTCGTGTTTTCGTCTTTTTCTGACACAGGACATCGATTGTCAACATCGGCGTCTGCAGGGGCCAATTACGTTTATTAGAATTAGATAATGGGCCTTGCTGAACTACTCACCAAATGCGCAACCTGAGAAATGAGTCCTCCTCTAGAGCACGCAAAGAGTACAGTGCCATCTTTTTTATTTTTTTTTTGTCTTTTGTCACGTTTGTGAACTTTGTGCATGTGGTGAGCTGTTGAGCGAGGCCCAATGGCGAAGTTGTAGCAGTCAAAACTCATAGTATATGATGATTATAACATCTGCTGTCTTTGCGGCGAACTCCGTAGACATCTCATGTCCATGTCAGAGCATCCAACAGGACGATGTCAGCAGTGGTGCGTAAGATCAGATGCGGTAGGAAATTAACTTCAATTGGACTTTTTGGTGTGTATCTGGCTCCAATTGAAGCCGCATTCTGTCCAAGAACTACAATCGTTAACTTCCTACCAAACAGTGTTCTGAGTTGTAATCCTTTACGCATCACCGGCGATCAGAATGTGGCTTCAATTGGAGCCAGATACAACTCAGAACACTGGACAGCCACTCTCTCACACGGTGTTCTGAGAACATGCTCACACTTGTAGTTCTTGAACAGAATGCGGCTTCAATTGGAGCCAGATACACACCGAAAAGTCCTAGCGTAGTAATGTGTGTGAATATACCCTTGCTCATGCTACACACACCCAACAATACATTCTTTGGGTTGTTCCCCTTTACTCATCATGAGAGGATGCTCACACTTATACTTCTTAGACTGAATCAGGCTGCAATTCCAGTCAGATACGCCCCGAAAAGTCCTCGACTCCTCGTGCCTGAATATACCCTATATTGCTCATGCTACACACGAGCAACTATGCATATTCTTTGGATCGTTTCTTCAGTGACGATCCTGCATTGGCAATCAGTCGCAGGACTTTCCCCCAAAAACAACAAAATGAAAATCAGTAGCCAGATAGTCCTCTTCTCCGATGACAGAAGTCAATGCCCCAGATTTCAAAGATAACAACAGGTGCTCGGTCAAACCAGCCGGCGATTTCACTTCTCCTTCCACCTGTTGCCACATGTCGCGACCCAACATCACCTGGCTTTACGACCTGAAGCAACAACAGACTGTGAATAATAATAATAATAATAATAATAATAATAATAATAATAATAATTGGGATCCAGCTTCGCTCCAAACTGGCCTAGCTCCATTGCTGCACCCATGAACTGTTGAAATACAGACCCAAGTTCAAATCTGGATGCAATCAGCTGAACAGAATAAAATAATTCTGGACTTCCCAGGCCAGGTCCACTCAATGATAATTCCTCAAGGCCATATAGGCCTTTTGAGAGAAGGTTTGACAACAACAAAAAAAAGGGTTCGAATTCTTCGATGCCTGGTGGTAGGTTTATCATTATAGCCCAGTAATCGATCCGCATCCAAACGGAATTCCGCAGCCAAACGGAATCGAACCGGTGACCTTGGCTGTAGCAGCCGGATGGCTTTACCACTGCAATGGTGACCCGGTGTTCAAAAATGAAGCCACCATACCGGTCGTGACGTTCAGCCCTGTTGGTAGGTTTATCATTGTAGCCCAGTAATCGATTCGCAGCCAACCGGAATCGAACCGGTGACCTCGGCTGTAGGAGCCGGATGCCTCTACCACTGCAACGGTCAAAACTGAAGCCACCATACCGGTCGTGACATTCAGCCCACCCCAGCACCGTTGCAGCAAGGACATCCATGAGATCTTCCGGAGGCAGCAGCATCCACGCAGAATCCAAGACCCTCCGCAGTAGACGTTTTGACAGCCAAAAAAAAAAAAAAAAAGGCTTCGAATCTTCGATCCCTGGATCGTATGGGTGAATAGTACCGAGTACAACCACCGACGTGCTACCGCAGCAAATATATCATCATGACTCATGAGTTAACAAAAAAGTTTTTCAAATCCTGAATGGGTTCCGACGATGGAATCCGGTGAATACAATCACAGCGCGGACTACCTTTTCCCTTTATGACCGCAAAAAGAGAGAACCAAAAGGAAAATAGGAAAAACCTTTGAGTCGTTGACCGGAAAAAAAAAAAAAAAAAAAAAAAAAAAGGAAACACCTTCGAACACTTGCAAATGGAGTGACACAAAGTGCAAACTATACCATTTTCACACCAACAGATCGTAAGGTCGATATGGATGCATCTAGAGTCTAGAACTGAAAATTGAGTCTAGACTGAAAATTGCCACCAATATATAATTAAAGAACGTACAGTCATTACCGCTGTAGACTGAAAATTGCCCCAAATGCAGCTATAACGACTGTCCGACTTATACATTCGGTTCGGGGGGAAACGATGGTCGTCTCGAAGTCTCTGTGATCAGGTAGGTATAGTACATCTTTTTATGAGAAGAAACAAGAAAGGAGAGGAGGAGATGAAAATTGAGTCTAGAGTCTAGACTGAAAATTGCCACCAATATATATTGCTATAAAGAACGTACAGTCATTACCGCTTTATGTAGACTGAAAATTGCCCCAAATGCAGCTATAACAACTGTCCGACTTATACATTCGGTTCGGGGGGAAACGATGGTCGTCTCGAGGTCTCTGTGATCAGGTAGGTATAGTACAGCTTTTTATGAGAAGAAAAAAGAAAGGAGTGGAGGAGATATGCTCACCTCATCGGCACTGCACTTGGTCTTCTGGAGAGTAGAGACGGCCAGCTTCTGCATTGCGACCGCTGCGTCGAACTTCAGTGTGTAGTTTGTGGGTGCCAGATGCATCGCTTTCCTTAACACTTTCTTGCACTCCTAATCTTGTTCAAACATCAAAGCCACAGTCAATCTCAATCACCGTTCTTCTCATATGACCATCCCCTTCCCTCCTCTCAGTGCTACCGTCCTTACCCGAATAGAACGCCCGGTCATTATAGCCGTATTTGGTGCAACTTTCAGTCTACATACAGCGAAAATGACCGGGGGTTCTATTCGCGTGAAGACGGTAGGCTACTTGGGTGGCCCGGTCGTGCACCACGGGGAAGTTGCCAAGCGGTCACCTGCACAGGGCACCCCGAGCAGGCAAAAATCAGCCCGTTCTTTTTTTCCTGTTCTTTTTTTTCCTTTTTTTTTTGGTGGGGCACCTCTGCGCCCACCTGGCCCTGTCCCGAATCCGGGATCATTTCATTTATAAAACGCTTTCAGGTTCCCACCAAACCAGACTCAAAACAGACTCAGAAAAGACTCAAAACAGACTCAGAAAAGACTCAACGCACACTCAACGCTCAAAACAGGCTGAAGACAGAATCCGACAGACTAGAATGGACCTTTAGACTAAATAAAAAAACAGACTCAAAATGTTTGATCGGATGGGAATCATGGGATGTATCTGGTCCATAGAGTCCAGATACATGTCAAATGCTGAGTAGGTGAGCGAGGCCGACCGTGCAACGCAGGAACCAGCATACGTGGCGCCGCGGTACAAATATGGTACAGTTAGTCTAAAAAAAAAAAAAAAAAAAAAAAAAACATGACTTCAGACTCTCCGGGGTCCGGCATCCAGTACCACATTCTGGTAACCGGTCTGGATGGCGGGCCCCCAGGCCAACGGCCAAAGTTTTTTGGGCGGCCCAGGGCATTTTTTCACGCCCTGGACAGCCCCCAAAAAATTGGCCCATTATTTTTTCGCCCTTTGGCCATGGTCCGGAAGGGGCGGAAACTCCTGGCCCCACTGTTTTGTTTTGTGCTTGGAGAACGAATCTACTGCCCCGGCGCTTTGTTTCCATTCGCGCAGGAGCGCTTTTTAGGGTGTTTCAGGCCGGCGTGCCACTGATGTTCGAATATAAGTTCATAGCTGCATGTTTAGCATGTTCGGATTCAATGCAAAAAATACCAAAAAGATATGGAGACTTACTTGTTCTCTCTCTCTCTCTCTCTCTCGGCAACATTTGCATCTGACAGCACCTTAGTCCATACACCGGGATTTCTTTTCAATGTATCTGTCTGTCGCAGTGTATCTTCCTATGTTCTTGCCGAAGATTCCTTCTCATTTTGCATATTGGCAGGCTGCTCAGTTGATGCACACATGAAAAGAACAAAGAAAAAAGAAAAAACGAAGTGTGGCAGTGTATATTTCCATGTTCTAGCTGAAGATTCATTCCGATTTTGCTCATCCTACATACACACCGAGGTAATGTGTGTATGTACGTGGTTTTCTTCTTTTTTTCCCCGGAAAATACGGGGATCCAGACAGGCATTTGGAAAGGAGATCCAGACCAGTCCCAATCCTCCGGAGAATTCCGGCGTTTCAGAAGTCCGGAAGGGCCCGGAAGGTCCAGGTTCGGGGTTCGGATTCGATCTGGTCCGGCATAGCTACGCAATGAGCATAGCGGCTACCGTCTTTGAAGAAAACAATGATAGAGCAATGCACTTGTACAAGGGCCTGAACCAATGCACACACCACTGGGTCTCCTGAATTTGGTCTGCTTTTCTAACAAAGTTCATGTTGGTTTGCAAGGACTTGTATCCGCATTCGTATTCATTGCGATCACCTGAGTATGTTTACTTTTCCCGAGGGTTGCATACCTGCTGACCGCGGACACCGACCGCCGACTGTTTTGCAGCCGACAAGTGGGGCCGACCGGTCAGCGGTCTGCCGACCAGTCAGAAAACAGCCATCCTGGAAGGAAAATGAGTGAGAGCGATAGACAGAAATCGAAGTTGCAAAATCATGTAGTAGTCCAGATAGTCATGTACCAAGCAGAGAGCACAATGCAGCAGGATACCATAGAAATAAGAGAAAATATAATGAGCTCAAGTGCCAATGCCGAGGTTCTCTGGTCACGCCAACACTGTATCCAATGGTGCTCCTACGGTCAGGCGCCCAGCGCCCAGCCTACCCTACTCAGCCTATCTATCCTATCTACGTTCATGCGACTGGATCACATCGAAGTTGAAGACCTTTGTACGTGACGTCATCACCAATGCAGACCGCCAGCATACACCATGGTACGTGCTCTCTCCTCCCCTCATCACCCCTCGACACCCCACCTCATGCTCCTCCTACCTGAAGACCACCTTCGCCATCATGTGCACCCACACTGCTCGGCCCGGGTATGGCAGCCATGCGTCGGCTGCCACTGCAGAACCCCCCCTCGCCTCCTGCGCCTGCTTGCGCCCTGGCCTGCCTAAACAGCACAGCTTCATGAGGCGTAGCAGCAGCGTGGCCGCATTGCCTGCTCAGGCCAGAATGCGGCTGCCTGGGCAGGGCACTTTCCTTTACGGAAAGTGCAGCCCTGTGTCTGGCTATGTCGACCTGGCTGGGGAAGTTTTTAGTAGCTTCCAGTCGGGCCCCAGTGTCTGCGCCAAGGCCCCACCTCGGGCTGTTATGGGCCTGGGCCCTTTTCAGTTGGGTATGGGGGTGTTGGTGGGTTTATTGGGGGTTCTGGAACCTGGACCCTTTTTTCCTTCTTTTTTTTTTTTTTTTTGCGGGGTGTTGACGACCCCCGACCGGTAGGTGCCGACCCATCGAGAGCGCCGACCGTCATGGTATGAAACACTGCTTTTCACCCATAATGTGCACGCTGCTCAGCAGTACAACAGGCAGTGTCATGGACGAACACAGAACTCTTCACTTGCTGCTCATCTCCAATTCTCCATACACGGTACAAAAAGAAAAAGAGTATCATGACCAACATCAATTCCCATAACTTGGTGAAGAACTAGGAATTCAAGACAGTTCATGTAACTTTGAAGCTCAAACTGTAAACTTAACCATGTTTTTTTAACCAGACAAGATCAGCGCGCACCCATAATTAACAGAAAAGTTGAGAAAACAGCATCGCACGACCCCAAGACAGTTCAGGCAACCCGTTAAGCTAATCTTTTTTTTTTTTTTTTTTTTA
>BFEA01000081.1:513799-529844 GCA_003427395.1 Chara braunii
CCCGGTTTGCCCGGGCGGCATCCGTACTCAGCCAAAAACAATTTTTTATTTTTTTTTCAAGAAGAAAAAAGTTCAATCAAGTTGAATAAACTGAAAAAATAGGTGGTGGAGAGAAAGAGAACGCAGTTGGTTGAGCATGTAAGTGGTAGACAGGAGGTCATGGGTTCGATTCCCCACGGCATCCGTACATTCAACACCCCACGAACCCCTGCGCAGCACACTTCAGGTTCACTGACTGAGAAAAGTCGGCTTATCCCTCCTGGCTGGTTGTGGAAGTTTTGCTGTGTCTTTCCAGCCCACACCAGATGTTAGGGGCTTGGGTGCTGCAGCGCCCCCCCCCACACACACAGAGCAGAGTTCGGTAGACGCAGACCCATAACCTTCAGATAGCTTAGGCCTGGTTAGTAGATTTAAATGGTATTGTGGTCGAACTGGTGCAAAGACAAGGTGAGTCCCCGTCCTAGATATGTGAGTAAATAATGTAGGGTAGGTAGGTAGGTAGATAGTGTGTGAAACGGTTTTTCACCTTTACAGTAGCATATGCAGATCCCAGGGCTCTATCCCTAGACCTCACCTCACCCGTGTACAGTACCCCTGTGTGTTTGAACCCGTGACCTGCGTTTTAGGAGTCAGTTGTTGTCTGTCGTAGGTCGATGTAGCTGTCAGGTCTTGAACCGTAGGTCTGTCGAGTAGGGGTCATAGTTGTGTAGAGGCCGTAGCTGTAGCAATTCTGAACGGTCAAGGTCGTAGCTGCTACAGTCCTGAGAGGACAAGGTCGTAGCTGCTACAGCTCCGAAAGGCCAAGTCCGCAGGCTTCCGGAAGGTCCGGAAGTGGCCTTTCGAACGTTGCTCACAGCAGACCAGAGGCAAGTGGGCAAGTGGTGTGTCC
This sequence comes from Chara braunii, assembly GCA_003427395.1. NCBI lineage: Eukaryota > Viridiplantae > Streptophyta > Charophyceae > Charales > Characeae > Chara > Chara braunii. The sequence continues at coordinate 514,689 of BFEA01000081.1, forward strand.
CACCTTGCTTAGTCAGCGGTACCCAGTCCCAGTCTCACTGATACATGCCCAGTTGGGCAATGTATGTACAGCCAAGTATCCGCAATTGCGATAAAAGGGACTGAATGGACAATGCAGTGGTAGTGGAATCTCAACAAGCAGTGTTCATCCTGATACATACAAAATGGTACTTTGTAGCGCAGTGGAAGACTTGGATATAAGTCCTGACTTGACCGGGACTGACACGGCATCCCATTATACGTCACCCATGTGAGAGGAGGAGGAGATACCAAAGTGTTGCATACCGTAATGGTGCAAACCACAACAAGGACCGACCTCCCTCGCATAGTACAAGACAGTGCAGCGGAATGCTAGGATACCAATGATCAACCCAGTCAATGTCGCAATGCAGACCCAACATACATCATCATCGTTGCAAGGTGTGAAGGGCCTGGCGCTACACACAGGAAGAATGCGCCAGGTCCGGACCATACACAGACGAAGAGGAGGGGATCAGACGAAGAAGAGGGGGAAGATGCGAATGTCGTCAACACCAAGTCTTCGGTACAGGTCCCAAATAATCCCTCGTTCAATGTCTCAATCCCAATGTCGAGTCTGAATCCAAATGTCGTTGAGTCCCAAAGTCACCAATCCTCTCCCTCTCGCAGTCTGCAGATACTGAGAAGTCAGGTAGCGAGAGGGTGAGGGAGAGAGGGTGGACTTATAGGGTAGCTGAAAATTCAGGAATGAAAATTCTGAAGTGAGAGTTTTGGGCAGTCTGGAAATCCTGAATGGTCCTGAAGTGGTGAAAGGTCCGAAGACCCTGAAAACCACCTGTTTAGGCAGGCTGCATCCTGAAGTGTTGAAGGGTGTCCTGAAGTGGTCAAGTGAGAGTTTTGGGCAGTCCGAAAATCCTGAATGGTCCTGAAGTGGTGAAAGGTCCGAAAACCATGAAAACCACCCTTCACCACTTGAGGATGCAGCCTGCCTAAACAGGTGGTTTTCAGGGTCTTCGGAGCTTTCACCACTTCAGGACCATTCAAGATTTGCAGACTTGAATGGTCCTGAAGTGGTGAAAGGTCCGAAGACCCTGAAAACCACCTGTTTAGGCAGGCTGCATGAAGTGGTGAAGGGTGTCCTGAAGTGGTGATGAAAAATACGACTGTTGTTAACCTTCTCTCTCTCTCTCTCCAACGCTACTCTAGCTCCTACTAGCGCCCAGCGCTGAAGACTACTCCTAACGCTACTACTACTACAGCGCTCCTCCAGAGTGCTGCTGCCAAATCCTGAAGACTGCCTCCTGCCTCCTGCACGTGAAGTGCCCAGGAAGTCCCTATGAACTACCTGCAGCGGGCCAGTCTTATATAGTGCTGGCTCGTCCAGGAGGCTGCTCTTGCCAATGCCAAAACATGCCAGACCCTGGCGTTGAAGCTCAAACAAAGCTTGTCTTGAAAACAGGCCCAAAATGGCGTGTGCTAAAATCCTGGTCTGGTGCCTAAGTTTCAGAGCAGGTCGATCTTATGAGGGCCAGAAAATGGCCCTCCGTTTCAGGCTGAAAACACTCGGGGCCTGTAGGGCCCTGTTTTAGGCTGAAACGACACAGGGCCTATAGGCCCTTGTTTTCAGGCTTCGTGGGTGAAACGACACAGGGCCTATAGGACCTTGTTTTCAGGCTTTCAGGCGGAAACGACACGGGGCTTGAAAATGGCCCTTGTTTGTAGGCGCAGCATGTTGCAGGTGCAGCATGTAACACACTTAGTCCAGTCAGCAAGTACCATGTGGGACTGTGTACACCATGGGCCCGGTGGAAAGGGGCAGACCAGCGACGTACAAAAGTATAAATCAAGAGGCAGCGTCCAGTCATTCATTCATTCCTGCATGAGCCATGGGGAAGCGCTGCCCTAGCGTCCTGTGCGAGGTGGTCTGCAGATTGCCCGAAGTCGAAGTGGGCAGAGGCGAAGTTAAGAGCAGCCATCGCTGCTTGTAGATAGTGATAGCCGGTGTCCATAGCTGCCATAGCTAGCAATAGGTGTTAGTAAGAGTGTGTGTGTGCGTGTGTGACATAGAGTGTGTGTGTACGTGGGATATCCAGGGAGATCCGGGATTGAGTGCGTGTGAACAATCGCCGTGAATACAGTGTTGGGTTGATGATGTGTAAGAGCGCTCAGGCGCCATAGCCAGTTGGAAGCAAGTTTGTATCTGAATTGTGCTCTCGGCCATATTGTCTCTAAGCTTTGTGCGGGCGCCTAGCGCCAATGTGTTTCGCTATTTGTTTGCATGCATGCGAAGTGAGAAGAAAGTGAGTCTGATTTCATTTATCGGAGCTGGTTCCCGCTATTTCATTCACCATCGTCGTTGTCAACAAGAAGGAGCTGCACGCCAGTTGGGCGCCATAGCAGAAGTGCGCCATCGAAGAAGAAGGGTCCGCCATAGTTGCACCGCTGAAGGAAGGTGTCGCGTACCTGCACGAGGCAACGATGAAGAGAGAGAGAGAGAAGATTGGTTGTGTGGTGCAAGGAAGGAGGTAGCGGCCATAGCCGCCGAGCTCAGACAAGGAGTGAACCAAGAAGAAAGAAGACCTGGTGAAGGAGGAGGGAGAGACAAAGAAGGAGAGAGAAGCCATAGCCAAGAAGAAAAAGGAGAGATGAAGAAGGAGAGAAATAGTCAGGCTGAAGGAGGAAGGAAGTGAGAAAGGAAGGAGGGAGAAGGATAACATTGAAGGTTGGCGAGGAAGAAAGGGGTCGGCAGGCATAGCCGAGTTGAGCATTGATCGGGGAGTTGACCAGGGTTGATCGAGGCGTTGATCGGGGTGTTGACCAGTGTTGACCAGGGCATGACCAAGGGTTGACCGTGGCGTTGACTACGAAGTTGACCAGCGTCGACCAGCGCTGACCGGAGCTGTTGACCACGAATTTGACCAAGTTGGAGTTGGTAAACTCTCGCCAAGCCTTCGGCCTATCCCCTCGCCCTCTGGATGTGCACTCAAACCCATGGTACTTGCTGAGTCTGTCAGTCTCTTCTTTCTGCATTGAGTCTCTTATGTCCAAGTGATAGGAACTCTGTGTATGAGATCGTAGAGCTGTGTTGACCAAACCCGCACGGGTTGAGTAGGGCTAAAGGCCGTGTCTGACGACTGAATGACCCGGAGGACAAACCCTCCCAAGCACCGGTACAGGCTGGCGGGCTGCTGAGTGTTGCATGGTAGGCCCAAAATCCGAGTTGTGGGCTGCACAACCAGTTGTCTAAGTCTTGAGAGAACTTGTCGATCACGTCGTCCTGTCTGCGACGTTAAACAATTCCTGAGGAGTTATGGGGGATCTCCTTAAACGACTCTTGATTAGCATTGAAGTCCTCTAGTGACAACTTTAGTATTAGGTCTAGGCTAGAGACCATAGTTGACAGGGTCATGTTCGGATCCTGTAGACAAACAGTCAGTCAGTAAGTGGGTAGGTGTAAGTGGTGAGGTCTGTTGTCGTGCACCTGGCACCATGGATGACTACCCTATGTACGGCTTGCTCGTGGGGTTCTCGCTCCGGGGGACCCTCTGGCGTCTCCTTTTCCCATTAGGCTTCTGGAACACATTCACATGTAAGGTGGAGACGAGGGGTGGCACTTGGACCACTCCTTACACAAAGGAGCAGGAGGAGGAGGCCACAAAGATTTTGGCCGAGCAGAAGGCCGGGAAGGAGAAGAAAGAGTTGGTGAAGCGAGCCAAGAAGTTGGCCTTATTGGAGGAGCAGGCCAAGAAGAAGGAACAGTTGGAGGAAGAGATGGAGAAACTAAAGAAGGAAGAAGAAGAGAAGTTGAAGGCGGTGGAAGAAGAAGAGGTGGAGGAAGAAGTGTCCCTTGTAAGAACGAGCACCAGAGGAGAAGAAAGTGTCTGAATGGGTTGCCAATCTGTCACTGGGGGAAGATGAAGAAGCGATGTTATATGTCCCCAAGGCGTAACAGGAGGCAGTAGTGAAGGAGCTGGAAGCTGAAGAAGTTAGAGTGGAAGTTGCGCCTCACAAGGGAGAAGAGGCAAAGGATGGAGGCAAAGGACAAGATGGTAAAGGAATTGAAGATGGTGGACGAGCAGAGGACCCAGATACAGAGGCAAGCAGATTTGCAAGGGAAGATGAGAAGTTATGGCTAGGAATATCGAACTCTTGGCAAAAGCACAGCAAGAACAATATCAGTTTGTTAGGGGTCAGGACATAGCCTATGCAATCCATACGGTTGGGGTTTAGAGAATTCGTGCGCGAGATGATGATGAACGTAGGCAAAGAGATGAAGGCGAGAGTAGAGAACAAAAAGCGTTTCTGCGCGGGCGCCATAGAGGGTGCCAAGGTGGCAGCTCCAAGGGAGGAGGAAGCACGCCCGCGTAGAGACCCAGTCAAAGTTAAGTTCCCTGATTCCTACATTGGGAAGAAGGGGGAAACTTTGACAACTGGGAGGCGAACATTAACTCTTATTTTCACCGCCAGAATATCTTGCCTGAGGAGCAAGTTCTCATCGCCTTTCATGCTCTCAAGGACGAAGCAGCAAGCTTCGCCAGATCACTCGCCCACGCAGCTAAGTGATATGCTGGCCTATTCCATTATCACACCCCTGAACGAATTCTTCAAGTTGCTGCGTGAGAGATTTGCTGATGTCACTAGAGGGATTAGGGCCTCTGACAAACTCCAAATTGTTCACTCGCGTCAATGGAAGACACTCAAGGGAGTAATGGATGAGTTAGTAGTTGTCCCTGGCCATGGGGTCACTGAGACCCAGTTGGTCCAATTATTTTATCGTGCCATGCCCGAGCCCTTACGCGGGCACTTTTTTGAAAAGAGCAAAGAGTCATTTATGACCTACGATACCTTGAGTAGGGAAGTAGTGGCTTTGGAGGCCCAGTCCATACCAACTACCACCTTTTGGCACAAGGATCTGGACAAGGGCAACAAATGGAAGGGTCGTACCATCTCTGGCTAAGTCAAGGCCAAGGATCACTTGATCCAGACTTTAGAAGAGGGTGGTATGGAGGAGGTCCCATATGCTCAGATAGAGTGGGGCTTAGAGGAGGAGGATAGTGGTGATAGTCAGGGGAAGGCTTACACCGTTGTCGCGGCTGGAGGGAGGCCACAAGGAAGTGGAGGAGGCCGGGGTCAAGGGGGCCAGGCTTCCGGTGGTCTACGACAGAGTGATCAGGAGGTTGGTGGCAGGGGAAACTACCAAGCGGGAGGTAGTGGTCAAGGTCCCCCACAAAACCGCTCTCGTTTTAGTCGATCACCTAGGAGGAGTGAATGGCACCCAGGTCTGCCGCAAGGCAGGCCTTGAGAGGATCTGGGCTTAGAATAGACGGTATGGCAGAGGTGGATAGACCAAAATCAGTGCATCTATTGCGGTGATGCGGGGCACATCATAAAATATTGCCCCAAATATAAGGAAGCCCAGAGTGCCCCGCAGGCAGCAAAAGGCACCCGCTGATAGGGGTTGCAACTGCCCTTGCCCCTAGACCGTATGGAAAAGAGTGTGCGCACCACACAGAAACTCCCAAACCACACGTGTCTATGGCAGAGGTTGCTGGCCAGTGAATAGATAGTTGTTCAGAGACTGTTCATGTTAGGGTCTCTCTAGGCACTTCCCTCACAGGTCTGGCAAAGGAATTGAAGGAGAGGGTGCCAGCCTAGGCCAAGATGAAGAAGGACGGTAAAGGACAACTAGTTATGGTAGATGTAGAAGTTTTTAGAGGCAGAGTAGGGACCCTTATAGTTAGTGGGGCCACTCACAACTATATTAGTAGAAAAGCGTTGCAGAAGTTAAAGCTGAGTCTGAAAGTCCAAAAGTTAGAAGACCCTACAGTCAGGATCCTCGCAGACAATCGCACTATGCAAGTCGAGGATTACGTAGAGGGAGTTCAGGCGTACTTTCACCTAGAAAAGGATGGGAAAGTAGAGAGAGTTCTCCATTCCCAGACTTTCCTCGTAGAATTCCATTCGACATGGTCCTAGGAATGGACTGGGGAGAGGCAGCAGAGGCCACACTCCATCTGAGAGAGCATGAGTGTAGGCTCCCTCGCCCATCAGGTGAAGTCAAAACTGCTCGCCTATTTCATGTGTCAGGAGTTGATAACCCTCTGGCACATTGCTATCTCAGGGTTCCTGCGTTCGCGCGATTAGTGAAGAAGGAGCAATTAGAGGAGCAAGTTTTTGTAGCCTATGAAAGGCCTGTTACTGAGCCTAAAGAAGAGGAACCTATTAAACCAACTATTGCCAAGTTGCTGGAGGAGAACGCAGACTTGTCTGAGCCGCCCACAGGAGTAGTGTTGCGGCCCATCCAGCATCGCATCGAGATAGAGCCTGACAATAGGACCTTAAGGGACCCATGTATAGAATGTCCCCAAGGGAGTTGGAAGAGCTGCTTAAGCAGTCGGATGAGCTCCTAGAAAAGGGTTGGATTAGGCCCAGTTTGTCTCCATTTGGAGCACCTGATTTGTTTGTCCCCAAGGAGGGAGAGTTTCGAATGTGTGTGGACTATAGAGGTCTCAATGTCGTCACAGTGAAGAATGCAGAACCACTGCCTTGTATAGATGATCTATTAGACCGGGTACAAGACTGCAAGTACTTCTCTAAGATAGATTTGAAGTCTGGCTATCATCGGATAGAAGTACACCCTGATGATCAGTACTAGACGGCATTTAGAACTAGATATGGGCACTGTGAGTTTATAGCGATGCCCTTTGGACTTACTAATAAGCCAGCCACATTCCAACGTTGTATGAACGATCTGTTTAGGCCATGGTTAGATAGATTCGTAGTAGTGTACCTAGATGATATTCTAGTCTTTAGTAAGACCCTCCAGGAGCACGAGGGTCATCTGAGGCAGGTCTTGGAGAAGCTGAGGGAATCCAACTTCAAGATCAACGGGAAGAAGTGTGAGTGGGCCAAGACACAAGTTTTGTACTTGGGCCACGTCTTAGATGGAGATGGCATAAAACCTGAGGACAGTAAGATAGTGGCGATTAGAGATTGGCCAACGCCTCGCACATTGACAGAGTTGTGGTCGTTCCTAGGCCTAGCAAATTACTATAGAAAGTTCGTAAGGAACTTCTTTACCATCGCTGCAACCCTTCGCAGGTTGCTAAAGAAAGAAGCAATCCGGAAGTGAAATAGAGATTGTATGTCGGCCCTGAAGAAGCTAAAGCGGGCCTTTATAGAGTACCCAGTCCTCAAGGTAGTCGATCCATCCTTGCATTTTGTCGTCACCACCGATGCAAGTCAATGTGGTATAGGTGATGTTTTACAGCAAGATGATGGCAATGGGTAAAGTTAATGTCTGCTAGAATGCCTTCTGAGAAGGTAGCGACATCAACCTATGAGAGGAAATTCTACGCTCTCAGGCAAGCACGATCAAGCACTACTTGCTTGGGAGGCACTTCAAAGTGTATTTAGACCACGAGAGCCTGAGGTGGTTAAAGACGCAGGCCAAGATGACACCTAAGCTTATTAGGTGGGCCGCTGAGATAGACCAGTTTGACTTCGAGCTCAAGCCAGTTAAAGGGAAGTATAATGTAGTCGCGGGCGCTCTAAGTAGGAGAGCTGATTGCTTTGAAGCGATAGTTCACTATCTGGATATAGGGAGAGACCTGCAACAAAAAGTTGAGGAAGCCTATACACAGGACCCTATCTATAGTGACCTCCTCAAAAGAGTTAGGAAGGCCCCAGAAACTGAACCAGATTACCACACTGCAGATGGATTATTGTTTGAGAAAACTAATGCAGTTGACCGTCTATGCGTTCCCAACAGTGAAGAGATCCGCAGTCCGATCTTAGGGGAATGCCACGACACAGAGGGACATTTTGGTTGGCAAAAGATGTTAGCCAACCTTATGCGCGCGTATACGTGGCCTGGTATGAAGGCCGACTGCATAGAGTATGTACGCAGGTGCAAGGTGTGCCAACGGAACAAGACCACAACGCGAGCCCCTCTTGGTCTTCTCAGAACATTGCCTATTCCCGCAGGACGCGGAGATTTTGTGTCTATTGACTTTATGGATGCTGGGGTCAGGAGTAGGCATTGCAAGAGCCAAGTCATGGTTATAGTTGATAGATTTAGCAAGTATGCACTGTTTGTTCCTTTGCCTTCAGAGGTACGTACAAACTAAGTAATAGAAAAGTTTTTTGATCATTGGGTCAGTGAACATGGTCTGCCACTGTCTATAGTTAGTGACAGAGATACCAGGTTCACTAGTCAGAACTGGCAGGAGTTGATGAGAGTTTATTGCTCTAAGTTGTTGATGTTGTCTGGCCGTCATCCAGAGACTAACGGTCGGACTGAACAAATGAACAAAATCCTGCAGCAAGTTCTCAGGATGTATATTAGACCCGATCAGGTCAATTGGGATGAGATGCTCCCGAAGATACCTAGCGCATACAACAACAGTGTACACTTAGCCACTTGTCGCACTCCCAACGAGTTGCATAAGTCCTTTAGACCGCGCAGACCGTTTGCGGGACTGAACCGGGATCAGATCCAGAGCCTACCGCCCGGTACGAGGGAGTTTAAGCTCCAGCATGAGAAGGAGATTGCTACCGTCGCAAACCTCAGGAAAGCCCAGCACAAGATGATAGAACAAGCCAACAAACACCGTCGCCCATCACAGTTTCAAGTAGGCGACATAGTCTGGGTCAAGTCAAAAGAGTTTGCTCCTTAGGAGAACATCTCGCAGAAGCTATTGCCTGCATATAGAGGACCGTGGCCAGTCCTAGAAGTCAAGGGCGGAGAAGATGGACCGTCCTACACAATTGAGATTCCAGCACACCTCCATACATATCCAGTTTTTCACGCATCGAAGTTGTTACCTTGCACGACAAGTCAGCAGTTTCCGTCGAGAAGGTCGATGATTCCTCCAGACATGGACGGAAGGTACGACATTGATCGTATGGTTGATGAGGATGTGTTCAGAACAGGAGGTAGAGGTCGTCCACAGAAACAGTATAAAGTCATATTCTCCTTTCAAGAACCAGAAGACGACCGCTGGTTCACACGGACAGAGCTTCCAGAGACCGCTCCCGGTATAGTTCGAGCCTATGAGAGAAATAAGAAAGGGAAAGGTCCTGCCTTGGACTGAAGTATTCTCGGAGGACCTCGAATTTAGGCCGGCGGGAGTTAAACGGTTTTTCACCTTTACAGCAGCAGATGCAGATCCCAGGGCTCGATCCCTAGACCTCACCTCACCCGTGTACAGTACCCCTGTGCTTGAACCCATGACCTGCGTTTCAGGAGTCACTTGTTGTCTGGCGTAGGTCGATGTAGCTGTCGGGTCTGTCGACTAGGGGTCATAGTTGTGTAGAGGACGTAGCTGTAGCAATTCTGAACGGTCAAGGTCATAGCTGCTACAGTCCTGAAAGGACAAGGTCGTAGTTGCTACAGTTCCGAAAGGCCAAGTCCGCAGGCTTCCGGAAGGTCCGGAAGTGGCCTTTCTAACATTGCTCACAGCAGACCAGAGGCAAGTGGGCAAGTGGTGAGTCCAACCTTGCTTAGTCAGCGGTACCCCGTCCCAGTCTCACTTAGTCCAGTCACGTACCATGTGGGACTGTGTGCACCATGGGCCCAGTGATAAGGGGCAGACCAGCGACTTACAAAAGTATAAATCAAGAGGCAGCGTCCAGCCATTCATTCATTCCTGTGTGAGCCATGCGAAAGCGCTGCCCTAGCGTCTTGTGCGAGGTGGTCTGCAGATTGCCCGAAGTCGAAGTGCGCAGAGTCGGAGTTAGAGCAGCCATCGCTGCTTGTAGATAGTGATAGCCGGCGTCCATAGCTGCCATAGCTAGCAATAGGTGTTAGTAAGAGTGTGTGTGTGTGTGTGCGTGTGTGTGTGTGACACAGAGTGTGTGTGCGTGGGATATCCAGGGAGATCCGGGATTGAGCGTGTGTGAACAGTCGCTGTGAATACAGTGTTGGGCTGATGATGTGTGAGGGCGCTCAGGCGCCATAGCCAGTTGGAAGCAAGTTTGTATCTGAACTGTGCTCTCGGCCATATTGTCTCTGAGCTTTGTGTGGGCGCCTGGCGCCAGTGTGTTTCGCTATCTGTTTGCATGCATGCGAAGTGAGAAGAAAGCGAGTCCGATTTCAGTGTGAGGTGGACACAAGATTGAGAGAAGAAAATACTAAAATAATAGGGAGCTAAGGGAGGTAAAAAAAAAGACTAAAAATACAGCTTGTCCCCCATATAAGAGGACAAGACAGCTGTATTTTTTAATTTTGTTTTTATTACCAAAAAAACATAAGTTGGAGGAATCTTTTGACCAGTGGTCTCCCACCAAGATTCAAGATAGAAAAGAAAACCGAGTGAATTTTGTCCCCCCTCCAACATTTAAATTTCAAACAACCCCCACCCCTGCCCCCCCATCATTTCATATCCCGTCCAGTACACACCCTTCCAACGCCCGCTTTCCCTGCTCCCGCCATTCCGTTCCCGAGACCCGCCCTCCTTCGCTTAAACACCACCATACAAAAGCTCAGATTCGCTCTCCGCTCTCCATTTGACACGTGGACAACAAGAAGAACATCAGTTGTCCGGTGCCGATTTTCAGGTTGGAATGATATGTCCTCTCATTTTTTTCTTTTTTTGCCTCTGAATTTTATTTTTAAATTTGTTTTTTTCTCTAAACTATTTTTTATTCTGATTTGTTAGTCATTGTTACGGATTTCTGGAACGGTGGGTTCAGTCAAGATTGCGACTTGGAAATGCAGACATGGAGGTACCAAAAAGTTGGGAGGGCAAAGAACACTTAATGCACATGAACCCGAGCAAACTGAGAGGGCAAAGAACCAAACATTCCACCCCCTCAAATCCAAGAGCAAAAAAAGGACCTGAAAAAAAAAAAAAAAAACTTTGAAATTAAAAAAAGGAAAAAGGAGTAAAGCGCTGGTGTATGATGTCCATAAGACTTTCGACTTGAAGCGCCCTCCCCACTACATAGTACATACCCATTTCAGAACAAGCGGAGCAGGTACAAACAATATATGGTCGTGCTACTGTGTTCACTCACAGCGTACGGTAATTATAGCTGCTGTATTTGGGGTATCTTTCAGTCTAAATACTGCGATGTGGACCGTCTGTTGTACTTGGGAGAACGAGGCCGGCGCAGGGGTAGTACTCAGGGTCGGACTCAAGCAGGGATACTACCTCATGGTTGGTTAGACCTTGGCCTGATGCCCCAGTAGACACTGCCTGTGGGTCGGACACATGCAGGCACACGAACTCTAGGTATGAAGCCCTGGATGGGGTGGGGGCGGGCATGAGGTAGTGCTCAGGGAGCCTATCCCAAGTGCATGGGCAACAAGGCTCGCATGACAGTGCTACAGCTACTACTGGCTCTTCATCCGACCAGAAGGTAGAGTCGTCACCGTTGTATCTGGACAGCAAGTTGAACCAATGCCGCCTGTAGGAATCACACCGAGCATCCAAATTGCCTTCCTTTACAACAAGGCTTGCGTGACAGTGCTATGGCTACTGTCTTCACCCGAACAGAAGGTATACAGTGATCACCATCGTATCTAAAGAATCTGAACTGAAAGTTGCACATGAGACAGGCATAATCACTGTACGACGTTACCAATGAAAATATTGAGGCCGGGGTCCTCACAGTCTGCCCGGAGTGACCGAACCAAACTTGCTGAGAACCGGGCTCAGCATCCCTCATATGGTGATGATGATGATCCTGATGATGATAGTAATGATGTTGCTACTAATGATGATGATGATGATTAGAATTTATAAAAATTGATTAGTAGACTATGCTATATCACCTATTCTGGCCTCCCAAACCTAGAGTAACTCCTATCCTTCCCTATACCAGGACACAGTAACTCAGAGACAATACCCCCTCACCAACGTCACCCATTGCTGATCTCTTCTCGCCACCTAGCAGGCCCCCCCCGGTTCGCCACTGGATTGCCTTCCTCCCTCGGCAAACCCCAGATCTCTCTACAAGGCCTCACACTCCTGCAATTTGCAGGTCACAGGGCAACAAAAAAAAATAAAAATCACTGTACGACGTGTGTGCGTTCTATTTGTGCGAAGACTGTAGGACTACGTCTACCTAACAAGCGCTGGTGCCTGTCACGGAGCCCGTGAAGAGATTGTCTGCTGGATTGGATGTCCACATCAAAGAAGCCTGAGAGCTGGGGTGCAGGGAGCAGGGGCTTCGCCAGGGGAGACACAAATTTAGAGTAACCAATGAGAGAACAAGGATTCCCTGAGTAACGAAGAGGAGGGGGGGGGGAGGGGGGGAACAAGGAGAAAAAAAGAAGGAAGACAAAAAGGAAAAACGAACGAAGCATTGATGTATGACGTTTGTAACAATTTCGACTTGCTGCTGAACAAGGAACCAGGCTGAGTAAGCTTCTCCATAAAGGGGAGGGAAGAAAAAGAAGGAAAACTATAAATTTTCAAAAAAAAGTTTTTAAAACGGGGAAAAGTTCCGATAAAGTTTAAAAACACAAATATCGAATGGACAATGAGAGAACAAAAGTGTCCTGAGTAAAAGGGTGGGGAGGGGGGGAAGAAAAACTTAAAAAAAGGAAAAAAAGAAGAAAGAGAAAAGGGAAAAGGAAGGAAGCATTGATGTATGACATTTGTAAACAGTACTAAACACTCTTCCACTTGCCACTGACTGAAGCTTACCCATGAAGGGGGAAGAAAAAAAAAGGGGAAAATTGAAAATCCTCGAAAGAAACGGGAAAAGTCTTTAAAACAAAGACAAATGGAAAAAGGCAGGCAGCGACTTGGCGGTAGAAAAGGAACAGATCGACTGGCACTCTCCCAAACAGGAAGGACCCCAGTACCATAAGGACCTCAGTCTTTTTTAATGAACAAAAAAAAAGGAAAAAAGATCAGAAAAAGGGAATCCGAAGCCGTAAACTTACAAAACCCATTGCTGCAGCATAATCACGTCTGTTATGTGCCATTGACGCCAACCGCAGGTAGCAATCGATGTACTTGGGATACTGCACAGACCAGATGCATATGGGAGTTAAATTCAGTTAATAGATAATCATAACTTAACAATATGCGCAGTTGTTTTGCTTCTCCTTCAGCATTGCACAGCCACAGCAGGGGCTGCATTCCCCCCCCCCCCCCCCCCCTTTGTGATGCAAATAATGGTGTGATGGTGGCGTAATTTCATCATCCAAAAACAAATACACAAAATCATCACCCCCCCCACAGATAGAAAAAGCAGATTCACAGCCCCTATGGCTTAATGAAACACACATCTAATTGTTACTCAACAGCTCATGAGTTCAAACTTCACATCCAGATCAAATCAGCTGGGTAGGAAAATGTTAGGGGCTTACCCCTTTTCAAATGAAATGACACAAAACTGAAAAAAAGGAAAACAGTGACACACACAGAAGAACCGGTAAGAACACACACGGTAGGGGCTCACTCGTAGCACATGAAGGCAGACTACGGCAACAGTCTGTCGGGAGACACAGTGACAACCCCTCGTATCATCCACACGTAGAAGTCAGCACAGTGACACGCACACACACACACACACACACACACACACACACACACACACACACACACACACACACACACAAACAGACACACACAAACAGACACAANCACACACACACACACACACACACACACACACACACACACACACACACACACACACACACACAAACAGACACACACAAACAGACACAAACACACGAGTTCGACGGGAGCTAACTTGTGTTGAAACTTGAAACTAAAATTTCAGGCCAGCCGAGCTTTTTTGACTGATCCATTCCGAGGCCGGCACCTCTCGGTGTGAGACACGGTACCTATTTAAAATTTATGTGGCCAATTCAGCCGTTTCATCGAGGTGCCTACCGCCTCCACCTCGGACCTTTCTGCAGCCTGCTTGTATACAACGATGCGATCTTCTGCTGGCCGGAGCCCAAACTGGTGGTCCAAACCATCCGTAGCTCTAGCCTTTGCTTTATGTGCACGCCTTCCATAGAACAGGGATAGCTGAATTCAGTAAATCTTAAAAACAATTAAATAGACCATATTACTTTGCAATGGATAACAAATCGGCCTCATTTAAAACTTAAAAGTGATTTGTGTATTGTCAGACCACGATCTTGGGGGGGGCAGCCTGCTTGTATACAACGATGCGATCTTCCGCTGGCCAGAGCCCAAACTGTTGGTCCAAACCATCCGTAGCTCTAGCCTTTCCTTTACGTGCACACCTTCAATAGAAGAGGGATAGCTGAATTCAATAAATCTTAAAAACAATTAAATAGACCGTATTACTTTGCAATGGATAACAAATCGGCCTTTGTGTATTGTCAGACCACGATCTTGGGGGGGGGGGGGGGGGGGAAGATGGAAAAAAAAGAGGGCTTCTGTCACTTTACTCCAAAACAATAGAAGGACCTTCGCTCAACAAAATAGAAAGACCTTTACTCAAGAACAAAGCCAAATGGACTTTGCTTCAGTGGTGGAAAACAAAAAGGACTGAAGAGCCTTAGGCCCTGACCCCATCAGCAAAGACGATTGGATTCAAGTCCCGAATCTGGACATGTTTGTGGAGAGATGCAGACAACTACGATTGATCTTCTTTTCTGCATCTCTCTGCACAAGGCACATCCAGATTCATGAATTAAGCCCAATCCTCTTTGCTAATGGGATCACAGGCCCTTAGACTAGCACTTGTCTCCATGCACACACACACACCACATATACCTGTTCCACAATAAGTGTGTAGAGGTCCCCCGCCAATAGTGTCTCGTGTTGCCTCTCTAGCATCCGCGCCAAGTTGAACAGCGTGGTGAGTTTCTCCGCGGGCACAACGGTGCTATCGACCGGTATCTTTAGGGCAGGTTGACGTCCCTTATGTTTGGCATCTGGCCACTTTGCGCCCAGCAGCGCTACCCACGGCCCAGGCCCAAGGGCCTCTGCATATGCCTCCTTCGCCTCCTGAAAATCCATCATCATATACCAAAACAAAGAAGCGGAACAACGGTATAAACAAAAAAAAAGGGAACAACAATCAGATTTTCAAGTACTAAGCTGCCTCCTCTCAAGAGCCAAAACAGTCGCGAGGAAAGAACGAGGGCATGCAAGAGAGAGAGAGACAGAGAGAGAGAGAGAGAGAGAGAGAGAGAGAGAGAGAGAGAGAGAGAGAGAGAGAGAGAGAGAGAGAG
>BFEA01000081.1:559266-586008 GCA_003427395.1 Chara braunii
ACTCCTAAAAATCTGAAACAAATATATGTTGTGCAGCATCTCCGTACAAGAAACATTTGCGTTAGCACTAAAACAAAATTCGTATTCAAAACGTGGAAAAATGAAAAATAATAAAATATATAACGACCTATTTAGGTCGCTTATTTTTGTTCCACATTTTTAATAAGAATTTCGTGATGGTGCTCAGGCAACTACTTCTATGGAGAACCTGCACAACATATATGTTTTTCAGATTTTTTGGAGAGTGTTTTTGTTTTTTGTTTTTTCCGCCCTCGCGGCGTGATTCTAAAATTGATTCGATTGCGTAATCGAATCAATTTCAGAATCGCGTTGTGCGGGCAGAGGAAAAAAAAACTGAAAAATATGAAAACCGATTATGTTGTGCAGCATCTCTATACGAGAAACATTTGTCTGAGCACCATGACATAATTCTTATTCAAAACGTGGAAAAAAATGTAAAACGAAAAACAAACCACCTGGATAGTGGATAGGAGTCGTAGGATGTTTGTTTATCTAGGTTGTTTGTTTTTCGTTTTATGTTCTTACCACATTTTGAATAAGAATTTTGTGATAGTGTTCAGACAACTGTTTCTTGTTTGGAGATGCTGCACAACATAAATTTTTTCCTTGTTTTCTTTTTTCCCCCGGGTTGCACGACGCAATTACATAATCGATTTGATTGTGCATTTGGCTCGATTGCACAATCGAATTGATTACGTAATGGCAGAGCGCGAGGGGCGATGGCTGAGGGCAGGGGGGCAGTGAGGGGGGAATTGGCAGAGGGCGGGAAGTGGCGGAGAGCGGGAAACGGAGAAAAAAAGTTATTCTTGTACGCAGCAACCCAAAGCCTCGGTGTAATGTAAATAATATGTTTCTCATTTTCTTGTGCTGGATTTGTTTTGAAACGGTTTTCACCTTTGCAGAAGCTGATGCAGATCCCAGGGTTCGATCCCTAGACCTTACCTGCAC
Source organism: Chara braunii (assembly GCA_003427395.1). Classification (NCBI taxonomy): domain Eukaryota; kingdom Viridiplantae; phylum Streptophyta; class Charophyceae; order Charales; family Characeae; genus Chara; species Chara braunii. The sequence goes on from BFEA01000081.1 coordinate 560,236, forward strand.
CCGTGTACAGTATCGAGTAGACCCCTTTGTGTGTTTTGAGCCCGCGACCTGTGTTTTAGTAGTGACAGTTCTTGGTCGTAGGTCCCTGTAGTTGTAGGGATTCGATCTGTAGATCTGTCAAGTAGGGGTTACAGTTGTGTAGAGGTCGAAACTGCTAGGCTAGACTGTAGGCAAGTCGTAACTGCGTCGAGTCGGCAGAGCAACCCCGTGCAGTCAGCGGTACCGGTCCCAGTCAATCACAGTCCAGTCAAGCAAGTACCATGTGGGACTGTGTGCACCAAGGGCCTGGAGGAAAGGGGCAGACCAGCGACCAACAGAAGTATAAATCAAGAGGCAGCGTCCAGCAATTCATTCATTCGCTGCGTAAGCCATGTGGAAGCGCTGTCTCAAGCATCTTGTGCGAGGTGATCTGCAGAGTGCCCGAAGCTGAAGTGGGCCAGAAGAAGATATCGTAGCCATAGTTAGTAGTTGAGCGGCCATAGTCGCTGTAGATAGGAGAGAGGCGTTGAAGTGTGAGTCTGTAATACAGTGGATGTGTGTGGGGTATTCAGGGTGATCCAGAGTTGGGTGAGTGTGAACAGTGGAGTTGGAAATAGTAACGAGAGTCGAGATGTACAGGCCCTGATGCGCCAGGGCCTGTTGAAGCAACTTTGCATCTGAACTGTGTTCTTGATTTCCATATCTACGAGCTTTGAGTGGGTGCTGTGCGCCAGTGTGAAGCGAAGAAGAAAGTACGTCTGATTGCATTGGTATCGGAGCTGGTTCCCATTACTCCACGTGCCATCGCCGTTGTAATAGTCAGGTGCCATAGCTGTAGTTGCGCCAACGAAGGAGGAGGGTCTGCCATAGCTGCGCCGAAGAAGGAGGGCGCCGCGAAGCTGCACAGAGGACAACGACTAAGAGAGAGAGAGAGAGAGAGAGAGAGAGAGAGAGAGAGAGAGAGAGAGAGAGAGAGAGAGAGAGAGGAGAGATAAAATCTGTCTCTTATACACATCTAGATGTGTATAAGAGACAGGAGAGAGAGAGAGAGAGAGAGAGAGAGAGAGAGAGAGAGGAGCGATACAAAATTGTTGTGCGGCCTAAGGAAGAAGGTGGCGGCCATAGCCGCCGAGCCCGGACACAGAGAAGAGTAAAGAAGAGAGAAAAGGGACGAAGAGAGGGAGAAAATCATAGCTGAGGTGGAGGAGGAAGGAGCGACAAAGAAGGGAGAAAGAGAAATCATACCAGGGGGTGAAGAAGATAGCGACGAAGGTGAGGAAGAACCATAGCCAACGGAGGACGAAGAAGGAAGGTGAAGGGAAGTAGGAAGAAGGGTTGGCACAACTTGGCAGCCATAAGGAAAGTTGACCGAGGTACTTACCAGCGTTGACCAGGCGTTTACCAAAGTCGACCAAATGTTTTTCAGCGTTGACCGGGGTGCATGCTGGCATTGACCAAGGAGTTGACCGAAGTGTTGACCAGCATTCACCAAGGAGTTGACCGGGGCGTTGACTAGTGGTGACCAGGTGGTGACCAAGGCGTTGACCGGAGCTGTTGACCAAGAAGTTTGACCAAGCTGAAGTTGGTATACTCTCGCCAAGCCTTCAGCCTATCCCCTCGCCCTATGGATGTGCACATACCCCATGGTACTTGCTGAGTCAGTCTGTCTCTTCTTTCTGCATTCAGTCTCTTTTGTCCAAGTGATAGGAACTCTGTGAATGAGGTCATAGAGCTGTGTTGACGAAACCCACACGGGCTGAGTAGGGCTAAAGGCCGTGTCTGACAACTGACTGACCCGGAGGACAAACCCTCCCAAGGACCGGTACAGACCGGTGGGCTGCTCAGTGTGGCACGGTAGGCCCAAAATCCGAGCTGTGGGCTGCACAACAAGCTGTCTATGTCTTGAGAGGACTTGCTGATCGCGTCGTCCTGTTTGCGACGTTAAATAATTATCGAGGAGTTACGGGGGATCTCCTTAAATGCCTCCTGATCAGCAGTAAGTCCTGTAGTTACAGCCTAGAAGTAGAGTCAGGCTAGAGACCATAGTTGACAGGGTCCTCCAAGGATTTTGTGGTCCTTAGTACGTCAGTCATAAGTTAAGCCAGTCAGGGGGTGAGAGTCTAAGTGGTGAGGAGTGGAACTGTCATCCGGTTGTACACCTTTCACCATGGTTGACACGCGTAGTGGCTTGAGCACCACCCCATATACAAAAGAGAAGGAAGAGAGTGTTGCCGCCATACTGAAAGAAAGAAAGGAGAAGAAGGAGGCCAAGAAGAAAACCCTATTGGAACACAGGTGGCGAAGAAGAAGAAGCTTGAGGAAGAAATGGAGAGGGTGAAGAAAGAAGAGGAGAAGCTTAAAGAAGTAGAAGAAGAAGAAGAGGAGGAGGAGGAGATACCCCTAATGAGGACTGTGAGGAGAGAGGAAAGAGGGGAATCCAGTGGGGTTAGTGAAGACCAGAAGAAACTGGAGAAGATGGTGTCAAAATGGGTGGCTAACTTGTCCCTGGGGGAAGATGAAGAAGCGTTAATGTACATTCTCCAGGATGAGAGGGATGTTGATGTCGCGGCTGGAGGGAGGCAGCAAGGAAGAGGAGGAGGCCGGGGCCAAGGGGTTCGGGCCTCACGTGGCCGAGGACAGGACGATCAGGGGGTTGGCGGCAGGGGAAACCGCCAAGAGGGAGGCAGGGGTCAAGGTGCCCCACAAAACCGTCCGTGTTCCAATCGGTCACCTTATAGGACGGGTGAATGGCACCCTGGCTTGCCACAGGGCAGGCCTTGGGAAGATCTGGGTCTCGATCAGAAAGCCTGGCACAAGAGGATAGACCAAGATCAGTGCATTTATTGTGGTGATCCGGGTCATATTATCAAATACTGCCCAAAATATAGAGAGGCCCGATTTGCTGCACAAGCAGCAAAAGGCAACCGCAGGTAGGGGTCGCGACTGCCCTTACCCCTAGACCATGTGGAGAAGAGTGCGCGCACCATTGAGAAACTCCAAAACCACATGTGTCTATGGCAGAGGTTGCTGGCCAGTGCCCAGAAAGCTGTCTAGAGACTGATTGTGTTAAGGTCTCTCTAGGCACTTCCCTCACAGAAGAATTGAAGGAGAGGATGCATGCCTGGGCCAAGATGAAGAAGGATGAGAAAGGACAGCTAGTATTGGTAGATGTAGAGATTTTTAGAGGCAGAGCAGGGGCCCTTGTAGACAGTGGGGCTACCCGTAGCTATATTAGTCGCAAGGCACTACAAAAGCTGAAGTTGAATCGAAAGGTCTGAAAGCTAGAGGAACCTATAGTCAGCATCCTCACAAACAATCGCACAATGCGAGTCGAGGATTACGTCAAGGGAGTCCAGGCTTATTTCCGCCTAAAGAAAGATGGGAAGGTAGAGAGAGTTCTCCATTCCCCGACTCTCCTCGTAGAAGACAACCTCCCGTTTGATATAGGCTTAGGAATGGACTGGGGAGAGGCAGCAGGGGCCACACTTCATTTGAGAGAGCATGAGTGTAGGCTCCCTACTCCTACATGAGGAGTCAAGACTGCCCGCCTGTTTCATGTTTCAAGGGTAGAGAACCCTTTAGCACATTGCTGCCTCAACGCTCCTGCATTCGCAAGGTTAGTGAAGAAGGAGAAGCTAGAAGAACAGGTTTCCGTTGCCTATGTTAGGCCAATCATTGAGCCTAAGTCCGAAGAGCCCATAAACCCTCATATTGCCAAGTTGTTGGGGGAGTATGCAGATCTGTCTTAACCGCCTACACGAGTAGTACAGCGGCCAATCCAACATCGAATTGAGATAGAACCTGGCAGTAGAACTCCCAAAGGAGCGGTGTATCGAATGTCCCCAAGGAAGTTAAGAGGAGTTGCGAAAGCAGTTAGACGAGCTCCCTGAGAAGGGGTGGATTAGGCCCAGTTCGTCTCCGTTTGGAGCGCCTGTTTTGTTTGTCCCCAAAAAGGAGGGAGAGTTAAGAATGTGTATAGACTATAGGGGTCTCAACGCCATCACAGCGAAGAACGCAAAATCACTGCTCCGAATAGATGATTGTTGGATCGAGTGCAGGGCTGCAGATACTTCTCCAAGATAGATTTGAAGTCAGGCTATCATCAGATAGAGGTCCATCTTGATGATCAGCACAAGGCGGCGTTCAGGACCAGATACGGGCACTATAAGTTTATAGTGATGCCCTTCGGACTAACCGACGTGCCAGCTACACTTCAGCGATGTATGAACGACTTGTTTAGGCCATGGTTAGATAAATTGTAGTTGTATATCTAGATGGCATCTTAGTATTCAATAAGACCCTCTAGGAGCATGAGGGTCATCTAAGGCAGGTCTTGGGGAAGCTGAGAGAAGCTAACTTCAAGATCAATGCGAAGAAGTGCGAGTGGGCCAAGACAGGTTTTATACCTGGGCCATGTTCTAAATGGAGATGGCATTAAGCCTGAGGACAACAAAATTGCAGCGATTAGAGATTGGTTGATTCCCCGCATGCTGACAGAGTTGCGGTCGTTCTTGGGCAAATTATTATAGAAAGTTCGTCAGGAACTTCTCCACCATCGTTGCTCCCCTTCGCAGGTTGCTAAAGAAAGAGGCAATTTGGAAGTGGGATAAAGACTGTACAGCGGCTCCGAAGAAGTTAAAGCGGGCCTTAATAGAGCATCATGCCCTTAAGGTAGCCGATCCATCATTGCCATTCATCGTCACCACTGATGCAAGTCAATATGGTATAGGTGTTGTTCTACAGCAGGACAGTGGTAATGGATACAGACCCGTAGAGTTCATGTCTGCTAGAATGCCTTCAGAAAAGGTAGCGACATCCACCTACGAGAGGAAACTCTACGCTCTCAGGCAAGCGTTAGACCACTGGAAGCATTACTTGCTTGGGAGGCACTTTAAAGACCACGAGACACTAAGGTGGCTGAAAATGCAGGCCAAGATAACACCAAAGCTAACTAGGTGGACCGTAGAGATAGATCAGTATGATTTTGAGCTCAAGCCAATCAAGGGGAAATACAATGTAATTGCGGACGCTCTGAGTAGGAGATTGGACTATTTTGGAGCGATAGTGCACTATCTGGATATAGGGAGAGACCTGCAACACGCAGGACCCTATCCATAGCGACCTCCTCAAGAGAGTATAGGAGGCACCAGAATCAGAACCAGATTACCGCACTACAGACGGCTTGTTATTTGAGAAGACTAATGTTGAAGACCGTCTATGCGTTCCCAATAGCGAAGAGATCCGAGGTTTGATCTTGGGGGAATGTCATGATACAAAGGGACATTTTGGTTGGCAGAAGACATTAGCCAACCTCATGCGAGCGTATACTTGGTGTGGTATGAAGGCCGACTGCATGGAATATGTATGTAGTTGCAAGGTGTATCAAAGGAATAAAACTACTACACAAGCCCCTCTAGGTCTTCTCATACCATTGCCTATCCCCGAAGGACCCGGAGATTCAGTGTCTATAGATTTCATGGACGCTGGTGTCAAAAGTAGACACGGCAAGAGTCAAGTCATGGTCGTAGTAGATAGGTTTAGCAAGTACGCCATTTTTGTTCCTTTGCCCTCTGAGGCACGCGTAGAGTTAGTGATACAAAAGTTTTTCGACCACTAGGTCAGTGAACATGGGCTACCATTGTCTATAGTTAGTGACAGGGACACCCAATTCACGAGTCAGAATTGGCAGGAATTAATGAAAGTCTACAGATCAAAGTTGTTAATGTCGTTTGGCCGTCATTCAGAGACCAACGGACAGACCGAATAGATGAACAAAGTCCCTCAGCACGTTTGAGGATGTACATTAGGCCCGATCAACTGGACTGGGATGAAATGCTCCCAAAAGTAGCCAGTGCCTACAACAATAGCGTGCACTTAGCCACTTGTCGCACTCCCAATGAGCTACATAAGTCTTTTAAACCACGCAGACCGTTTGAAGGACTTAACAGAGATCAGATTCAGAGGTTACCGCCTGGTACCAGAGAGTTTGCGATACAGCACGAGAAGGAATTTGCGCTTGAGGAGAACATCTCGCAAAAGCTGCTACCTGCTTATAGAGGACCGTGGCCAGTCCTAGAAGTCAAGGGTGGAGAGGATGGACCATCCCACACGATAGAGATTCCATCACACCTCCACACCTACCCAGCTTTCCATGCATCAAAATTGTTACCTTGTACTACGACTCAACAGTTTCCATCACGAAGGTCTATGATTCCTCCGGATATGGATGAAAGATACGACATTGATGGCATAGTAGGTGAGGATGTCTTCAGAACAGGAGGTAGAGGTCGTCCACAGAAACAGTACAAAGTCAGATTCTGTTATCAAGAACCTGAAGATGACCACTGGTCCACCAGAGCAGAACTTCTAGAGACCGCTCCCAATATAGTCCGAGCCTACGAGAGAGATAAGAACGGTAAAAGAGATAAGAACGGTAAAGGTCCTGCCTTGGACTGAAGTATTCTCGAAGGACCTCGAATTTAGGCCGGCGGGAGTGAAACGGTTTTCACCTTTGCAGAAGCTGATGCAGATCCCAGGGTTCAATCCCTAGACCTTACCTGCACCCGTGTACAGTATCGAGTAGACCCCTGTGTGTTTTGAGCCCCGAGACCTGTGTTTTAGTAGTGACTGTTCTTGGTCGTAGGTCCCTGTAGTTGTAGGGATTCGATCTGTAGATGTGTCAAGTAGGGGTTACAGTTGTGTAGAGGTCGAAACTGCTAGGCTAGAGGACTGTAGGCAAGTCGTAAGTCCAACTGCGTCTAGTCGGCAGTGCGACTGCAGAGCAACCCCGTGCAGTTAGCGGTACCGGTCCCAGTCAATCGCAGTCCAGTCAAGCAAGTATCATGTGGGACTGCGTGCACCAAGGGCCTGGAGGAAAGGGGCAGACCAGCGACCAACAGAAATATAAATCAAGAGGCAGCGTCCAGCAATTTATTCATTCGCTGCGTAAGCCATGCGGAAGCGCTGTCTCAAGTGTCTTGTGTGAGGTGGTCTGCAGAGTGCCCGAAGCTGAAGTGGGCCAGAAGAAGATAGCGTAGCCATAGTTACTAGTTGAGTGGCCACAGTCACTGTAGACAGGAGAGAGGTGTTAGAGTGTGAGTGTGTAATACAGTGGATGTGTGTGGAGTATTCAGGGTGACCCAGAGTTGGGTGAGTGTGAACAGTGGAGTTGGAAATAGTAACGAGAGTCGAGATGTACAGGTGCTGATGCGCCAGGGCCTGTTGAAGCAACATTGCATCTGAACTGTGTTCTTGATTTCCATATCTCCGAGCTTTGCGTGGGCGCTGTGCGGCAGTGTGAATCGCCACCTGTTTGCATGTATGTGAAGCGAAGAAGAAAGTAAGTCTGATTGCAGTTTTGTTGCTTGACGGGAAAAACCTAGGTTGTTTTTCCGGGCGCCCAGACACCCAACTTGTGCCCGGACACATGCCTGGGTGCCCGGGCAGGGCTCCGGGCAGCCCCAGCGCAAAAAAAAAAAAACAAAAAAAAAAACAAGGAAAGTAAAAAAGATTCAGAAAAAAAAAAAAACATGTTGTTTAGAATTGCAATACAAACAACTTTTGGCTGAGGGTCACATCAGGATTCCTCACCGAATCGGAGAAAAAAAAGAAAATAACAAAATCACACTAAAGGACCCCTCTTTAACCCCCCTTAGCCCATTGAAGAACAATTTATATCCCCCTTTCCCGCCCTTGACAGCCAACTCTCAAAAAATGAAACGAGCCTGGATTTGGGGTCCTCTGGGACAGCGCAGAGAGGCAAATTTTTTTTTTTTTTTTTGCACGCCTGGATACCCCGGGCGTCACGCTCGTGAAAACTGCACACGTCCGAGGTAGAGGTCGTCCACAGAAACAGCACACGTCCGCAGATTGGGCTCAGGGCCCCCAGTTTCGGCCGACCGGCGCATGGCTGGGAAACTGTGTCCCAGTACACCCAGAGACTTCGGCGGAAGCGTGAAGTGTATGCGATCAGAGGCCAAAACTGTCTTCTGCAGGGGGTCCCAAACTCATCCACAAACTTCGCTTTTACTGTCTGATGTAAACAGGATCTGTGGCTAAAACTGCGTTGTGGAGAATTATTTGGCTATCGATCTTACTCAGACTTACTGGTCAAAAGACTGGGGCCTGCCTCCTGATGTACCCAGGCCTGGGGTACCCGGATACAGGCCTGGATGGCCAAGTCAACCCTGAGACCGGCGATTCTCACCCTACCCCTACCCCTACCCTACCCTAGGGCTCTACAGGACTCTGACTGACCTGCCTGGGGTCCTAGAGACCAAATTGGGGCCTGTTGAATGTATTGTGTGTTTGTGTGTGTGGGTTGCCACGTTCGCTGCACACAATTTCACAAAAAAAAAAGAAAGCATGACTGTTTCGTCGGAGTTTCACCGACTCATCAGGAGGCTGAACCCCGACAGTGTGCGCCTTGTGAACTGTCACCATACAACCCCTTCGCACCCAGATGAGTAGATGCAAATTTGAAATAAACTACTGACCTTAGTTTCTTCTACATGCAAACTGTCTCCATAACAACCCCTTCTACATAGTACAATACTACATAGTACATACCTTCGTCGTCGTTGAGCTCAAGATGGCCAAGAGCAACAAGAGCCTCCACATTCTCAGGATCCAGCTGTTTTCAGAGAGACGGGCCAAATAGACAGAACACCAAGCATCTCATCTGTGTCAGGACTGGTGCACAGTGTATGTACTACGTACCTGCTGCCTGCTGCTCCTTTGTGGCTGAAGGCCTGGCTGCACTCAGTTCAGCCATATATTGTCACATATCTATGAACTAAGAGAATGCACCTTGCAAAGCAAACCGTAAAAAAAATGAAAACACACACACACACACACACACACACACACACACACACACACACACACACATACACACACACAAACACACACACACACACACACACAAGACTGTGGAAAAGAACATGATAGTTGCGGAAGTGTACACTTTCAATAACTCTAAGCTGTGCCCTAAATCCCACAATAAATGTCGAATTCCATTGCTCATATGATAGCATAGTGCTAAGAAAGCTAAATTTAAAACAAACTGAAGCTTAACCCGAATAGAACACCCGGTGATTATCGCTGCACCTGGACTGAAGAGTGCCCCAAATACAGCCATAATGACAGGGCATTATATTCGGGTGAAGAAGCTAGTGGTTTAACCAATGAAAATAACAAATGAAGTAAAAAAATTAAAAAAACAAACAAATGAAAGTGATAAGAAGTCGGACTAAGTTCAGAAACTTTGAAAAAAAGAATACTAATTAAAACAGTTGTAGCTAAAAAAGCTCCACAAATTCCATGAAAAATAGAGACAGTAGAAGTTAATTGTGCCTTATAAATAGTAATAGTATGTAATACGAGGTGTATATGTCTTGAAATTAGTACACTAGGCACGAAGTGCTATTGTTTCTTGAACAAGCGATGGTTATTTGACAAGGTTTTAAATGATTTCATAGATGAAGTTGATAAGCCATTTTTACGTTTCGGTATGAAAAGATTTCATTAGCTTCATAGCTAAACTACTAAATAGTAAAAACTAGTTTCATAGCTAAATCAGTTTTAAGCAAAGAGCTGTTCACGTACCTGTCCTCTAAAACATACCATAACTGTTTGTTCTCCACTTCAAAATTTAAATTCCACAGTGGAGTGGGGGAGGGGGGGGGGGGGGGGGGGGGGGGGGGGGCAAGGGGAACATATGTTTAACACTGGACTTGATCCGCAGTTTATGTTTATTCCATCCCAGACAGTCCATGGAGGTGCAAAGCCCAGACACCCTACAACGGCAGACATCATCCAGATCCAGACAACGGAATGCCCATCCTAATACCCAGACAATAGCCACCCATACTTCAAGATCCAGAGCATTCTTAATTTCTTATACAAATATTATTAAAATAAAATATAATCACGAAATACAATTTCAACTATTTCATGTTTTTTTTAATTTTTTAAAGTTTTTTTTAATTTTCTATGTAGATCATCCCCAGGACCTGCGTAACACGGCGAACGTGTTCGCGCTCCTTCACGTTCGGGCGAACTTTTTTTTTCCGTAAAATATACATCTATATATCGTCAAATAGAACTGCCCGGTAAACCGTAGGCAGAGAGGGAGAAGAGGACAACAAACGAGGGGCTGTGACAAACTGTTTCGTCGGAGTTTCACCGACTCATCAGGAGGCTATATATATATATCGTCATGTGCAAGGAACACGAATGTGGACGAAGCAAAGAAATCCCAATTGCAAATCACACTGAAGTCCGAGGAGTCAAAGCAAGAGCAGATAACACATTGGAACCAAGCAACCATCCATTTGAGAACGATACAGCAAAAGTCGTGAGCCAATGTCCAAGCCCAATCGGGAAACACCAACAACATAACCCGAAGTAGCCCTCTCTCTTGAATGGCGCCAGGCGCCCTATCTACTCTACACCCTATCGTACAACTACAGTCATGGAAGCAACCAGTCTACTTGACTACCAGCGAGTGATGACGTCAACACCAATGCCGACCTCCTCTCCACCAGGTACGTCATTCTCTCTCCTTCCTCACTCTCCCTCGTTATCCCACACAGCGCCCTTCACCTTCCGAAAAACCACCTTCGCCCTCACCTCCTCCAGCGCCCTCATGCAGCCTGGCTATGGCTGCCAGCGCCCTGCGCCCAGGCTGCACCCTACCGCCTAGCGCCAGACTGCCTTCTCTCAGCCTAGCGCAGCGCAGCACCTCGCAAATGCGCAGTGTGCCGGCCTTGCTCGAATTGGCCAAGATCCTTGCCCCCTCGCCCGCTCTGCCTATATGACAGTATTGCGTGTGGGCGGCCTCCCTTCAGCCTGCGCCTGGGCCCCAGTACCTGAACCCAGGCCCAATGCGGTTGGGGCCCACGCAATACAGTTGCGCCTCTTTCATCAAGGCCTGCGTCCAGATTCAGATAGTGGACCCGTTTCCCATTGGCATTTTCGGCCTCTATGTCCAGCATGCAATGTCGGCCTCACGTTTATGCGCCCAGGGCCTAACCAATTCTGGGGCCCTGGTCCTTCTGCATTTGCAGAGATCTGGTACTTGGTGCACTCCAACCAACTGGCGTGCGGCAACTGTACGGACCCCACTTCGTGAAATGTTGAACAAGAAGGGGCTCTCGTTGATTTGCTGGCCCGCCTTCACTTAGGGCGGGCACGAGGCTTGCTGGGGGCCTTAGCCCAGAACATGTACATCACGGCAAGGCCCCTTTGAGGGCTCAATCCTCACATTCCATCCCCCTTAGCTTCGAAAGTCCGTTGAGATGTGTACTTCGCAGGTGCCTTCCCCTTTAGCTGTCTTTCATATTCAGCGACCACCTGAGGAGCTGTTTCAACCAGTTCTTCTCTTGTGAACCACCGATCTTCTTGCTGTGTGATGCCTGAATCTGACTCTGTATTCTCTACTGGGTTTCGGAGGTCTTCCTCGGCCCAGAGGTCTGGGAACAGGCATGTCTCTGTGTTCCAGAATGTCGTCCATGTCCGCGTGGCCATCCATGGTTGGGGGCAGCGTTGATCTCCGTGAAGGAACTTGATCTGTCTCAGCGAAAGGTCCAAGCTTTGAGGCGTGAAAAAATGGGTAAGTGCGCAGGTGACCAGGGATACGGATAACATAGGAAGGACCATCCAAATCATCCCCAACTACGTCTAAAACTTCCCAAGGACCGAAGTATTGTGGCATTAGTTTTCGAGAGATGCCGAATTCCTGTCCTAGCTCACTAGCCTTCACCCAAACACGTTCCCCTACCTGAAATGTGGACTGTCGACGGTGTTTGTTCTCGGAGGCCATCATCACTTCCTGAGACTTCTTGATGTGCTCGACAGCTTGCTGCAGCAGTTCTCGTACTGCACCCCATATTCTATTGAACCAGGGGTTGCAGCAGGTCGGTTTTCAGGCAGGAGGAAGTCCAGAGGCTTCCATCCCAAGTGCAGCTGATTAGGACTGACGTCGGTACTGCTGTGCACAGCGTTGTTGTACAGGCTGGCGATAAGAGGCAATTTCTCATCCCAGTCATCCTGGCTGGGCTTGATGTAATGCCTCAGCAGGTGTTGTACAACTCTGTTCATTTGCCCGGCCTGTCCATTGGCTTCGGGATGATTCCCGGAGGTCATCTGAAGTTGACTGCCTAATTGCTCTGCAGTCTTCTTCCACAGGTCACTTGTAAAGCGGACATCCCTATCACTAAAATAGTCTTAGGCAACCCAAAATCACGCACCCAATTGTCCATAAACAACTTGATGACGTGCTCGGTCCTCGCAGTTTCTGGCATTGCGATCAGTCTAGCATACTTGGTGAACCGGTCTACGATGACAAAGATGTGCCTTTTGCCGCTTCTGCTGGTCACCAGGGTATCCATGACGTCCACGGACACACTCTGTCCCGGGCCAGTGGGGATGGGCAACGGCTTCAGCAACCCAAGCGGTGCTTGAGTTCTGGGCTTGTCCCACTGACAGACCTGACAGGTCTGCACATACCTCTTTGCATCATCAAGCATTCCAGGCCACCAAAATCGTTGTACCAGGTTTGCACTGGTCTTTTTACAACCAAAATGTCCCGTTGCATCATGACATTCTCCTAAAAACAAACTGCGCAAATTTTCACTAGATGGAATAACTAATCTTTTAAACCCGAACTTTTCAAGAAAGAGTAGCCCGTCCACCATCACAAACTCATCTTCTGTGGCCTTATCTTTTGCCTGCAGCTTGCGTATGATGTCCATCGTGACAAGGTCTTCCTGATAGGCTCCCACCAGCGATTGAGTTACTTCCTCGGATATGCCAAATTCAAAAACTAGCGCCCCTAGGTAGTCTGCCCTACATGACAGCGCATCTGCAACCTTGTTGTACTCTCCCTTCAGATACTCCAGTTTGAAGTCATACTGATCTATGACCTCAATCCAGCGCTTGAGTGCATCAGAAAGAGCAGGTTTTGATCCATTTAAGGGTCTGATGGTCGGTTCTCAAATAGAAAAACCGTCCCAGCAGAAAGTGCCTCCAATGGACAAGTGCCTTGCAGAGAGCATAGAGTTCCCTTTCATAGGTGGACTTTGCCAGTTTCTTTGCTGGCATTTTCTTGCTCATGTACTCAACTGGTCTCAACTTTTTCCCATCCTGTTGAGCCAGCACTGCGCCAATGCTGTATTGGCTTGCGTCAGTGGTCACAATGAAAGGCTTCTGAGGATCGGGCACCATGAGAACCTCATGATTCATGTGTGCATGCTTCAATCGTTTGAAAGCAGCCTCGCACTCATCACTCTAGTCCCACGGTGTATCAAGTCGAGTTAGATCAGTCAAAGGAGAGGTGACCGTGGAATAGTTTTTCACGAAGTTCCTATAGTAGCCGCACATCCCTAAGAAAGATTTGACCTCAGTAACAGTCTGAGGTCGTGGCCAGTCCCTAATACTAGCCACCTTCGCATCTCCCGGCCTAATCCCTTCCGCGGATACCTCATGACCCAAGTACAAGATCCTAGTGCGTCCAAACTCACATTTCTCTAAGTTGACCTTATACTTGTGCTGTCGCAGGAGTGAGAGTACAGTTTCTAAGTGTTGTGCATGCTCCTCGACAAACTTACTAAAGATAAGAATATCGTCAAGGTACACGATACCGAACTTATCTAAGTAGTCATGGAAGATCCTATTCATAGGGCATCACCACAAACAGATCAGGGAACTTAGCAACGACGTGCTGGAATGTACCCGGCGCATTGCAAAGGCCAAAGGGCATCACCACAAACTCGTACAGACTGTATCTGGTATGAAATGCAGTTTTGTGCTAATCCTCAGGTCTTATGGCAATCTGATGGTAGCCGGACTTTAAGTCTATCTTGCTGTAGTACTTACATCCCTGCACCCTGTCCAATAGGTCGTTTATGCGAGAAGGGGGAAGTACTCGGCCATATCCAACCCTCTTTCAGTTGTCGCCGGAGTTCGTCCAACTCGGTCGGAGCCATCCTATAGATCCTTCCCTTTGGGGCTTTACTCCCTGAAATTATTTCTACGGCGTGGACGATCTCCCTTTCTACGACTCATGTGCGTTCCTTGGACAGATCAGGGAACTTAGCAACGACGTGTTCCATCTCTGGGGGTGTTTTAACGGCCTCCCCTTTCTCAGAGACATACACTAGGTACATACCCTCCTCTTGGTTTTGTTGATAGTAATTGTAGAACGTTGATGCACACAAGCAGCCATAGGATTCTAGTAACCTACTAGCCTTATACTTGGCCAGCCTCACGGTCCTTCCATCAGGCAACTTATGCTTGAGCACCTTCTTGTCCCAGTCAAACTGGGGCTTGACAACCTCAAGGTTGTACATTCCTAACAACATATCAAATGGTAAGTCGTCGCTAACCAGGAACGAAATCTTATGATTAAGTTCCCCTCCTCCATAGGAGAAGGTACAGACTACATCCTTTACATAGTAAGTGACAACCATGCGCTCCTTATTGGCCAAAGTAGATGCTACCGGTCTACTAAGGTGCTGTACCCGGTCCTCTCGGCTCAGCCTTTCCAAACAGTCGGGACTTATGTAATTCCGCGTGGAGCCGATGTCTACGAAGGCACCACATTTGCGGCCTCCTACAACAACTTCCACGACGAAATGTTCCCCTCTAGGACCTCTACTTAGTGCCACCCAAGATTCGCGAGGGTCCTTGCTTGACCACTCACTTTCTAAATCTTCTAAGGCTTCAGACACATCTGACGTACTGAGCATGGTTTGGTCTCGGTGTGTCTGCGGGGTGACTAAAGAGTCATTAGCTATGGCCATCTCATAAAGTGGGGAGGGTATCTGGCCCACTTCACCATGAGTGGAAGCAGCTAAAACTTCCACCGGCCTCAAGTGCTTCCTGAGCAGAAAGCCTGGGAAGAAGGCACCCCTCCCTTGGCGGGTATCTTCTGCGTGACCTTTGCGTTCTTGCACTTGTACTGGGTGTGTCCGTATTCAACCCAGTTAATGCAAGCACCACACACTCGACGGTCCCGCCACACTTCCTGATCAAGACCTGCCTTAACCCAATCTGCTACTTTCGACTGATTGGAGGCGGTCTGCCCTCGACTCTTTTGATGGCCCTTTCCTCGGCCACCTGCCTTAGTCTTTACTACTGCAGCGAGAGTGCTACCCTCAACGGTTTCCTCGCCGTCGTACTTTGTACTGTCCATCAGGTCAGAAAGCTCATCGATCTCGGTTCGGGTCCCATCAGACTCAACCATCATCAATCGACTCCCCTTCTTCTTCCACTCCTGTGGACTCTTCTTCTTCCTCCCGTCTACTGGAGTAGGTTGAGCACTTCCCAAGGTAGCCTCCAGATCTAAGGCCTTTCTGGAGAAGGTCTCAAAAGAATGATACTCGAGGCGAGCCTCGCTGCTAGTAAGGTCCTGAGATTCTCAGGCAGACATCTCAGAAACATGGTCAGTAAGACCTGATCATCATAGCGTATATCGGGCACGACGATGAGGTTCTCTACAGTAGACGTTAGCTCTCTGACAGACTTGTACCTCCGCCGGTCCAGTCTCAACATCGTGTCAGTGGCAATTTGTGCCTGCTACGGATTACGCCATCGAGCTTCTACCATGTCCAAGAACTCCTCTAAAGTGAGGGTTTTACC
This sequence comes from Chara braunii, assembly GCA_003427395.1. NCBI lineage: Eukaryota > Viridiplantae > Streptophyta > Charophyceae > Charales > Characeae > Chara > Chara braunii. The sequence goes on from BFEA01000081.1 coordinate 575,857, forward strand.
CCAATCTGCCATGCGTCGTCCGAACCCGGCCTTCGCTACTATCCCATCCAGCCATTTGGCTGCCTTACCTTCAAGGTAAGATGCAGCAGTAATCACCTCCTCCTCCTGCAACGTCCTCTTTGCCCTTACCCACATTGGAACTGTTCTCAACCAAGTGTTGAGTTCCTCGTCCTTCTTCTCACCGGAGAAGGCAAGGGGCGATTTCATTGGGGTCTTTGGGTACCATGGACTTTGTTGTTGTCCCTGTGGTGGAACAGTTTGTAGCGGCTGTGGTGTAGCTCCAGCCGCTGGACCAGAAGAAGAAGCAACAGTCTGTGCGGCTGCTGCAGACGTACCACTCGGCTGTGTGCCAGCTTGTACCGGAAAGGGGCCTGAAATCGCCGTTAACGGCAACGGCGACTACGCTGCTGGACGTAAACCTGGCCTTTGCAAAAGTTCCAAGATTTGGTCCAAGGAACTCTGCATGAAATCCAGCCTACTGTCCACGTGTGCATGCAGCGACAGTATGCTGGCCTTCAACATTTTCATTTGGTCAGTCATGGTTGACTCGTCCAAACCCTCTAATGCAGCTTTGTCTCCCTGTAGCGTATCAAGCCTAGCTGTTCTATTTTTGATCTCTTTTTCTTTATCGGTAGCTTGCTTCAGTTCCCTCTCTAACCGTGCGCGGATCCTTTCGACTTGTTGGAGCTCTAATAGCTCTCTGCCGCGTGCGGTCAACGGACTGAACTGCGAGCCCGCCATTTGACTTGTAGACTGACTAGAACCTACCGATCCGGAAGTACCCGTGGGCCCAGGGGGCATCCCCAACTGGGTCCCAGACGAGGATGCAGCAGAGGATGCTGCCGCGGTAGCCATTGCTGCTGCTCTGGCTGATGCTGCTGCCTGTAGCTGTGGCGTTTGCTGCTGCCAACGCCTGACTTGCAGCTAGTGCTGTTTCCCTCGATGTTGCATAAGCACGGGCTCTAACTTCGGCACGAAGCCGTCTTTCATCTCCCGGCCGTAGGGCCTGATACACGTGCAGGACCCTAAGTGATCTCGAACGTGTCAGCCTTGCATCGTCAACTCCTCCCTCATCGGCGTCTGACCCACTCATCAGTTAGGCAAACACTATCTGCACTACAACCCCGTGCTGGAGTCCTACCACAGCATGTGTGTGACCGGCACCTAATTTTTTAAAAATAAATGTGTCCGACAGGTCCTCTACTTAACCGATCAAGTGGCAGCCTTACAACATTCACAAAAACTGTAAACACAATCTAATTTTATCCAGATTAGTTCACTTACAGAAGCTTCGCATAGAACTGGATATGGTAGTATACTACAGTCCTAAACTAAGCTGTCTGTGAGGTGTCAACCAACTAATCAACAATAAAACTAAATTATGTTGCAGATGTATGAACAGCGGATATGGTTGTGTTTACAGTTGAGCACCAATTGGAACCCACCCTCCCCTCAATCCAACATACCGATGAGCATCTTTGAGCAACAGTGTCATAGGTGTGCAATGTTGGCCCACCCCTGTGCCCCAGGTGCATGCTTATGACCAGGCTTGCCCTTTCTTTATCCTCACGTGCAACGAGCCGTAAGTCCGACTGATCTGGCTGATCAAGAGGCCTATTCAAGGACTGCCCCCAAGGTCGCTCAGGAATTATTTAACGTCGCAATCAGGACGACGATCACACCCAGTGGACAGATCGGATCCCCATCCAGAAATGTTTATAGACGGTTTTGGAGCGTCTGCATAAGCCTGTTCAGTCCGCACACCCCTCTATCAGCGCAGCAAAAGTGCCCTCATGGACAAAGCAGCCATCGCATGCATGTACTACTCCCATTGGGTTGGCATGGTGACCGTGACCCATGTGCTTCGACCAGGGCCCTTCAGAGGCACCGCCCTTTCTCCTTCCAGATGCGCCACCGGGAAGATTGTCGTCTCGGCTTCCGGCGCACACCTCTCTACCCAGGTCGTGCGCCTAATTTCGGCCTGACGTCAAAAGAACCAACTGCGAAGAAGCATCGTCACACCAGCGCACTAAGGTAAGCGGCAAATCGAACCAGCTCCGATACCAAATTGCAAGGAACATGAATGTGGACGAAGCAAAGAAATCCCAATTGCAAATCACACTGAAGTCCGAGTAGTCAAAGCAAGAGCAGATATCACATTGGAACCAAGCAACCATCCATTTGAGAACGATACAGCAAAAGTCGTGAGCCAATATCCAAGCCCAATCGGGAAACACCAACAACATAACCCGAAGTAGCCCTCTCTCATGAATAGCGCCAGGCGCCCTATCTACTCTACAGCCTATCGTACAACTACAGTCATGGAAGCAACCAGCCTACTTGACTACCAGCGAGTGATGACGTCAACACCAATGGCGACCTCCTCTCCACCAAGTACGTCATTCTCTCTCCTTCCTCACTCTCCCTTGCTATCCCACACAGCGCCCTTCACCTTCCGAAAAACCACCTTCGCCCTCACCTCCTCCAGCGCCCTCATGCAGCCTGGCTATGGCTGCCAGCGCCCTGCGCCCAGGCTGCGCCCTACCGCCTAGCGCCAGACTGCCTTCTCTCAGCCCAACGCAGCGCAGCACCTCGCAAATGCACAGCGTGCCGGCCTTGCTCGCATTGGCCAAGATCCTTGCCCCCTCGCCCGCTCTGCCTATATGCCAGTATTGCGTGTGGGCGGCCTCCCTCCAGCCTGCGCCTGGGGCCCAGTACCTGTACCCAGGCCCAATGCGGTTGGGGCCCACGTAATACAGTTGCACCTCTTTCATCGAGGCCTGCGTCCAGATTCAGATAGTGGACCGGTTTCCCATTGGCATTTTCGGCCTCTATGTCCAGCATGCAATGTCGGCCTCACGTTCATGCGCCCAGGGCCTAACCAATTCTGGGGCCCTGGTCCTTCTGCATTTGCGGAGATCTGGTACTTGGTGCACTCCAACCAACTGGCGTGCGGCAACTGTATGGACCCCACTTCGTGAAATGTTGAACAAGAAGGGGCTCTCGTTGATTTGCTGGCCCGCCTTCACTTAGGGCGGGCACGAGGCTTGCTGGGGGCCTCAGCCCAGAACATGTACATCACGGCAAGGCCCCTTTGAGGGCTCAATCCTCAAATATGTATATTATATATATACAAACAGAACTGCCCGGTAAAACCGTAGGCAGAGAGAGAGAAGAGGACAACAAACGAGGGGCTGTGACAAACTGTTTCGTCGGAGTTTCACCGACTCATCTATATTTCGGTTTTTTTTTTTTTTCAACTATTGATTGGCTACGTTTTTTTTTACTTTGAACAGGAGTCCAAGGCAAAAGTTGCTTGTATTGTTATTTTACATAATAATGATAAGATTTTTTTTTTTCAGATTTTTCTGAGAGTCTTTTTTTTCTTTTTTGTTTATGTTCGCGTTCGGAGGGTTTTGGGCGCTTGTTCGCGTTCGCCTCCGAACTCGAACACGGTGCTACGTAGCCCAGGACAACGGTAGAAATGCTTATATACCCCTCCTTCCCTCCTTCCCTCCATCCCTCCGTTTCCACCCTCCCTCCCTCCCTTTCCACCACCCATCTTCCACACCTCCATGCATGGGATGGCTTAAAGTGAGAAGAGCCAAGGTATTTTAAGAGAGAGAACGAAAGAATAACCAATTGAATACATATGTAAATATTGAGTACGAGTTCACAGTACCATGTCCATCATACTTATCCCACTCCCTCCCTCCCTTTTCCTCCCTAGGCCCAAGAAAACCCCCCGCCATCTCTCAGAACAGGGGTGTGCGCCAACGAGGATTAGGATATGCGCGCTCACGAACAGGCATCATACCAAAGTTTCATGAACTTTCCTCGTACTTCACCAGCATGCATGTGCGAGCGCGCGAGCACATACCTGCAACACACGCTCAAATGCTTGGCGCGCTTTGCTCTTATTCTTCAACATTAGATGACAGAGTCCAATCCCAAGTCTAACAGTTGCAGGGCATGACGGATTGACCTCCAGTGCGCTCTAGCATCACAACACGAAGGGAAAAAACAAATCGTGCACAAAAAGAAAGGGAGTTCCAAATTAGCGCAACAACAACGAGCTTATCAAAAGCACCTATGCATCACAGCTTTTCCAACCACACACACACACACACACACACACAAGAAAGGGGCCTCAATCCACTACACAACCTTCCGCATGTATCTCCAGTGTCATGGACCAGATACATTTGGACTGACCGAACATTTTTAATCCATACACTACTATACACAGAAAGAACAGATCCAGATACATGTGGAATGTTGTGCAGTGGACCAAGGCCGAGAGAAAGCGGAAATACAGGATTAAGGGGGGGAGAGAGGACTGCCCAAGCTGACCAAACGACGTAGATACTGATAGGAGGAGATCTGGGGGGCAAAAAAAAAAAAAAGGGTGGAAAAAACAGGTGACGTCAAAAGTAATCAGGTAACCTGCGACTCAGAGCATTACAAGCGGAAGAAGGTGGGCAATTCGGTGGCCTAGTGTTTTTTTTTTTTTTTTTTTTTTTTTTTAACCCTAATTGTATCCAACAGGACTTGAACTCTTCATCTGTTTATTGACAGTTATATGTGTGTCCATTCAACGAAGACTGTCTGGCCAGGCACAATTCAAACAACTGGTGAAGACTTCAAAACCTGTCAAACTTCACACACTCAGGAGCTTAATCCCCTACCCAATGAAAAAGGCAGGAGAGGGGAGGGGCAGGAGGGGAGGAAATGAAAAGCAAGTAAATAGTAAAAATACAAAGCAAAAAGATAAAAAAAGGGAGGCAGCAATGGCATTGTTGTGTATTTCTGACTATTTCATAATGCCTCTCAATGATCCTCCTCCCCCCCGATCCAATCTTCACACACTTGCGAGCACACACGTCCACAAGGGAAACAGGGGGGTACCCCTAACTCTTACAAAGAAAAAGAGCGGGTCTCACGTGATGCTCACATGCGAGATCCCACCAGCCATAGTTGGGAAACAGGCTGGGCCCAAAGCGGGTTCAAGGAGGTGCAGTTGGTGGAAAACCGCGCTTGGCTCTGTGCATATATCGTCAAACAGAGATGCCCGGTAAACCGTAGGCAGAGAGGGAGAAGATGTGCAACTGGCGCTTGGCTCTGTGCATATACGCGCACCTCTGACGGCAAACACGGGCAGATACATTTAAGACAGTGCTGGTGTGAGTCCGCCCATAGGCGTGCCCAAGTTTGTTTTTTTGTCGTTTCCACCCTGCGCTGTGTGTGGAGCTTCAGTTGGACCATCTTCTGTTTTTTTTTTTATTGTTTTCCGCAGCACCGGACTTCGTAAGTGCTCGCCTGTCGCTTTACTTGCAGACGTGGAGATCTGTTCAGCGTCGGGCCGACGCCAGGCAGATCCGTTCAGCGGCGGCCAACGCCAAGAAGATCCGTTCAGCAGTGGGCCAAGGTAGATACGTTTCCTCGGGGATGGTCAAATACAAGTAGCTCCGTTCGTACACCCACGAACTGTTGAAATCCAGACCCGAGTGCGAACCCACATACAATCAGATAACCAAACTAAAATCACTGATACATAGCAGACCCGTGGGTAGAAGAAACTCAACTGATTGCAACCCCAACAGAAGAGATCTCAGGGCATACTCACACCAGGACTTTCTGTCTTAATTCTGGACGTAGTTGCAGTCAGATACACCCCGCCGCACCGTCAATGTGGTCAGGTACATTTAAGATAGAACTAGTCTGACTACACCCTAATGCGAGCTCAAGTCTTCCTATCAACAGTTCACGGCTGTGCCGTTCAGGGCTCTTGAGGCTGAGGTCGTCGGTTCGAATCCGTGCGGGCACGGAGGAGGTCCGAGGCTGATAAAAGTACAGACTGTACTCTACCCCGGTAACCAGCCTGGAAATCAGACCAGGAGTGTGGTGGCCAGTGGGTAAAGCCCCATTGGAGAAGCAGTCGTCCTGGATGAACTGCATGTGCGGCGAATGCCAGAGTGTGGTGGTGTTTGGGTGTGGGTGTGAGTTGAAGGACACTGCAGCCATGCAGGGGTGGGGTGGATATCATGACCGGCACGGATCCACTTTTGCATACCGTGCCAGGGCTAAGCAGTTAAGAAACTTGGCTTTTGAGGCTGAGGTCGCCGGTTCGAATACGTGCATGCACGGAGGAGGTGTGAGGCTGATAAAAGTACAGACCATACTCACAGCAGGACCTCACTCCACGACAAAACACTCTAGCCGTATCTGGAGCTCATAACCGCCCTGCTGCATTCCGAACATTGGAGTGCTTCAAACGCACCTGGTCCAGAAAGGCATCCAAACACATGTAGAGTGTTGAGTTGGAGCACGGCCCTATTTCAACTGTACCCCTGGACGTGATTGCCGTGATGTGCGTCCAGCAAAGTCCTCGTGTGAGTGTTGCCTTAGACACATGGCCTTCGCTTTTTCTTTCTTGTCTGTTTTTCTTTACTTTTCTTTCCAGGGGAGGGTTCGTTTGCACAACCCAGTCCACGAAGCATCGCCCACCTGGCCTACACTGTACCCGCCAGCCCACACAGTGCCATCCACTCCACATATTCTGATCCACCCCATGTAGTACCACCGACCCACATAGCACCACCCAGTCCACATAGTATGAGCTGCAGGTCCTGCACCACAGAGCGTCACCCGACCTGCTTAGTATCATCCACGCCGCATAATACCGCCCTGCCCACATAGTGCCACCCAGTCCATGTACTACAAGCCGCCCCACATAGTGCTGCCCAATCCATGCCCTGCATACTACAGCCTGGTCCACATGCTATGACCCACCTCATGCAGCACGACCCTGGTATCGCCGGAACCACAGAATACCACTTTTTTTTCCCGTGGCCGAGTCTGGATTCTTTTCTTTTGGGTGGGAGCGTGTGTCTTTTTTTAGTACCATCCAGTCCACGCAGTGTGGTCTACCCTACATGGCGCCATCCGGTCTTATGGTACCATCCAGCCCACGTCGCATCATGCATGCCATATAACAGTCCCGTTGCTGTTCCAAGGACGGAGTTGTGCCTAAGTGTATGTGCTTTTTTTCTTTCCTGAGGCTGTTTATGTGTGTGTTCTTATTTGCTGTGCCCATGTATGTGTGTTTTTATTTGCTGTGCTTGTGTGTGTTACTACCATCCAGTCCGCGTAGTATGACCTGACGAACTACCCTGCAAGGTGCCACCCCGTCTACACAACATAGCCCAGGCCACATAGTACCGTGTGACTGTGCCAAGGACCGAATTGGGCCCAAGTTTGCCCATGTGTTTTCTTTTGGGGCGTGGGCAGAAGTGGGAGGGGCAGGTGTTGTGTGCTGCAGGCGTCCGCTTGTTGGGAAAAAAAAAAAAAAAAAGGAAAGTGAGCAGCATATCGCCCACATGCCATGCACACATGAATACAAGTGTAAGCATTTCACAACCAGTCACACAAAGTTAGATGGCGGGGACCACCATAACGTCGGGGACCATCATAACGTCCAACAGACCCCAAAAAAAATTCACAGGCAAGTTCGAGCCAACTTCATGTGAATTCAAGGTTCGAACCGGCTTCCAACGATCTACATACAAGTTTGAGCCAAGCGGCTATTAGAGACATTCAGCGTTTCCTTACCTTATACAACTTGAGAGAGTCAAAATACTTGCCCTTGTGAAAAAACACAGATGCCTGGAAAGGACACCAAAAAAAAAAAAAAAAAAGTGTTAACTTGAGAGGCATATGACCGGTCCCTAATACAGTTCAGCAGATCCAAGCGTCATTCCCCCATTTCTCCCTGCCCCGCCCTCCCGCCCCCCCTCCACTCCCCTTCTTTCCTTCCCCCTTCTTACAGTGTAAACCTCTTATCCACTACGTGCAGAATTGCAAGGGCCAAACAAACACAGCATATTACGAAACGAGAGCAATGCCCACAGGTGCAGGGCATCCCCATCTCCACTTACATCAGCACTCACGCTTTGCAATACCACGCAAAGGGAGGCAGTTCCTGGGGAAGGAGGGTGGTGTCGAGCAAGGGGAAAAGGGTCGAGGGAGGGGAGAAAAAGAAAGAGGCTAACAGGGAGAAGAAAGAGCACAGAGAGTGAGTGGGCAACAAAGTGACAGAGTGAGAGATCGAGAGCGCAAGAGTGAGTGCTAAAGCTAAGCACGAGTCAACCATGGAGAAACATCACTTGTGGTTCTGTGTGCTATCCTTTTTCTTTTTTTTTTAAAGGGCGACGAACTCGAGATATGATCATGGAACCGACCAGCCCCAGGTAATTCAAGAATACTCAGGTCTGCATTCGAACAGTTCATGGATGTACAACTGAGCTAGGCCCATTGGTAGGTTCTGTGTGCTATCTTTTGCATCAATATATCCGCTTTTCGAACAGGTTTCCAAAAGAGGGGTAGGGTTGCTATACAAGAGTCCACAAGAGGCGCATCTCTATCGGAAGAGGGGGGGAAAAAAGACTTTCCAGAAAGGAGAGGGACATAAATGGCTTGGAAAACATGCGCATCTCTGTGCAGCTGACCTGTCCAAGAAGAGCGGGCACGTTATTGGGCGTTCCATCAAGCGCGATCTTAAAGACTTCATATGCTTGATCAAGATCACCCTTTGCAAGAAGCAAGTGGCCTGCAGTAATTCAACCAACCATGCACAAAATCTTCAGCCATCAAGGTCTCAGATGGCCTTTCCTCGCCAATGAGGGAGAAGAGAGTGGKGTGGGTGAAGGGAAAACAAAAGGGGGRRGRGGGGGRGKGRGGGGGGGGGGGGGGGGAAGTTGCGAGGRGGGKGRGGTGGGGGAATAAGGATGATCCATATACAAGGCTTTGTACATCCAACAGAGTTTCCTTTTCTTTTGCTTGCATGCTCAGACACACAAGTTGCATGCAAAAGTCCCTCATTGAATCGCCCCCAATGAAAAAAGAACGGTGTGAAGCAAAAAACAAGCAAAACACAAAAGCAAGAACGACGAACAAACAAGAAGCAATGGAGTGTCAGGAAGAAGTCAGAGAGAAAAGAAACAGATGCAGAGGGAGAAAGTTAGGAGAAACAATTACAGGCAGAAGAAAGGCTGCAAAATGGACTTCGCTCATGAATCGAGCCAGTATCCCTAGCTCCTCACTGATGCCAGACTAAGTAACAGCATATACTCACAATTTTACTTTCATGGATGAACCCAACTACATATATGGCTAGATCCAGTCGAGATAACTGCAGTGTGGGTACGCTCTAAAAGAGGAGAGGAGGAGAAAAAAAACAGGCGGAGCAGACAGGAGAAGAGGAGAGGAGAGGAGAAGAGAATGGGAGGGGAGAGGGGGAAAAAAAGCGAAACAGAGGATTTCACAAAACAAAGAGAAGAGAAGAAGCACCCAGCACATGTGGCTGAATGGTACACACATGAGTGTTAACGAACAGGTCATGAGTTCGAATCCCAATGGAACGAGATAGATACTACAACAAGGTTAGGGGCCACCCCGTTTGAAAACGAAAAAGAGAAGAACAGACGAGAGGGCATGAACGTAAACGAGGAGGAGGAGGAGAGGCAAGGAGACACTTCCAGTCACCTGGAAGCTCAGACTGTAGAGGGAACAGGAAAGAAACAAAGTGTATACAAATGTGTTAATAAACAGCCCATATGAGTTCGAATTAGATAGAAAAATACCATCAGGTTATGAGCAGCCCCGTTTAAAAACAAAAAAGACCAGAAGAGAAACGAGGGCATGAATGAAAACAAGGAGGAGGAGGAGGAGAGGACACAAAGAGAAGGCAAAGAGAAGGGCGAGATTCAGAAGAGACACAGCAGGATGGACAGAACAGGGAGAAGCAAAGAAGCAAGGGCATGAGCAACAATGCGAGCAGAGAACCAAGGGCATTTCAATAGCTTCAGCAAGAGGAGCTCATCATATTAACCGCTTCACAAAGCAGAGAAACCTCTTTAACCCCCAAGACAAGATCCCACTTGGCCCGCAACTATCCTATCATGGCCCACTCTGTCCATTCAAAGGTTCAGCAGATGACCCACCAGCTCTCTGCACGTTCCTGTGCGTCCATTCTCTTGCTCAATAGGCAGGTCAGATGGAGAGGGGTGGGAGGTTGGAAGCTGGGACCAGGAAGAGTTAAGTGGAGGACAGTGTCCTGAAGGCAGGATAAACAAGGGTGGAGAATCGCGCAGG
>BFEA01000081.1:609995-624948 GCA_003427395.1 Chara braunii
AGACCTAGGAGAGACTGACTGCTTGGCTATCAATCAACAACCAGGCATGCCAATCAATCAATCAATCAATCAATCAATCAATTCGATACGAAAAATGGTAATTAGTGCTGATGACGCGTCGTGGCTTCATCGACGTCCCGGCGGCCTTATCACCAACGCTACGACAATTAGACGAGCGACGCGATCTGATCAATCAAACCCAAACAATCAATCAATTAACCGATTGAGCACTCGCTCTAACGCCGACTCCCCGTCTGACGAACCCGCCTACCCTCTCCCCCCCCTCACGAAACGCCACGTCATTATCTGTCTGTATCTGACCTGAAAGTTCCACTAACTGCAGGCATAATGACAGGTTGTCGTGTCATCAACAACAGGCTCATCAACACGTTGGGCGACAATAGGCTCATCAACACGCTGGGCGACAATAGGCGACAATAGGCTCATCAACACGCTGGGCGGCATCGGGCCACCCCGATTCCTCATCTAATAAGACCTACCGGCCGATCTATCCTCCACCGACGACATGAATGTTTCCACTAAAAAGCAGGGCGGTACATTCATTAATTAATTTGCAGCCGGATGAAAAGAATTTTGACGACCAAAAGCATTAGGTACATTCATTCATTTTCATTCGTCTTTTTGCCAGAGCAAAGGTCGTTAATTAATCGTACGGGGGACAGGAAGGTGCGGCTGTTGTTTGGGTTCGCGACGCGCGCGACGCTATGGCCGCCTTCCGGTTCAAATCCCGACCGTTCTCCTTTCGCGAATTTGCGCGGTCGAAACGCCCCACTATCGGTAGCTTTTTGGTTAAAAAAAAACAAGAATTTCAAAAGAGTGATAATTGACAAAATACCCCCATAAGTTGAGCTATTTGCCGAAATGCCCCGATAAGATGCGAGGAAAGAGGAATGCCCCTCAGACGAAAAGATATTTTGTGAAATTCCCCTGGCGTCGGTTGGAACCCCCCATATTGTTTGCAATATACCGGGCACCCCTCCAATGTTGCGAAATGCCCCGCTACTTGCCAACTTTTCCAAGGCCCAATTGCAAAATGCCAAGGCCCAGACGGCGAGGTCCAGATTGCAAGTTTGCGCAGCAGACAGGAAGGGGCATAACACAAGGAAATCGGCCTAAAAGGGCATTTCGGTCAAGGCCCAGACGGCGAGGTCCAGCTTGCAAGTTTGCGCAGCAGACAGGAAGGGGCATAACACAAGGAAATCGGCCTAAAAGGGCATTTCGNCGGTCAAGGCCCAGACGGCGAGGTCCAGCTTGCAAGTTTGCGCAGCAGACAGGAAGGGGCATAACACAAGGAAATCGGCCTAAAAGGGCATTTCGCTCTACCCACATCTTTCAGGGGAATTTTGGCATATATCTCAAGTTAGGGGGGGAGGGGTGCAAGTTATCCCAAACGAACGCGAATGAAGGCACGCGTGCTGCTTTTTTGAAAAAGGACCCCCTCTCCCCACCCCACTAGAAGGCAACCCTTTGTCACTCAACCCAGCTGTGTCCTTCAAGGCCTGGCCTAGCAGACTGAAATGGCTAACGGAACCAGGCAAAAAAGGAGAAAATGCACATGCACCAGTTGTGTGTAGCACCAGTTAGCAAAAAAAAAAAAAAAAAAACAAGCGCCAGTTAGCATCAAACAAAAAGACGGAGGGTCAATCCCCACTACCAGTTAGCACCAGTTGTTTGGTTTTGAATTTGTGCGACAGGCAGGACAACAAAAAAAAAGTCAGCCCTTACTTGCGGTCGACAGTCGTTAAATTAATCGACTGCCCGAAAAGATTTGCTATATAAATCCGTAGAGGGAAGAAAAGCTAAAAAAAGTTGTGACTGTTGTGCCTGACAATGAACAGACCAACCACAAATTTCTTTGGAGATTACTATCAACAAAAAGAAGAAAACACGGCGCTGATGCGGACATCACGAGTGTGAAGTGACTTTTTTTTTCTTTTTTTACATTTTATTATGTTCTTCTAAACTCCCTACTGCAATAATGTATCACTCATGTCACGTTGTACTAGGATTCTAAACTAAACCTCCACTAGTGGCAGATGGCCCCTAGGGCCCGGTCCCACCAGTCACATGATTAGCTTATTGGCCGCATAAAAAATGTTCATGACAGCAAAAAATAATTGAAAGAATATGTGGCCTTGAAATTTTGTTTTCGGACAACCCGCCCTTCTTGTGTCAGAGTATCATTGCGATGATTGTGTTGTTGGTTTGTGCAATTACTGGAATGATTCTCTTACTACGTGACCTTGTAAGCATCGCCTTTGTGCGTAACGTATAAAATGTATATATGTGTGTATGCGTGTGTGCGTCCGTGCGCATTGATGGCACCCAAAGCACATCTAAGAAATTGCGTCGCATCCCCCCGCCTCTTTCTTTAACATACACAAAGCGTGGGGAACATATCAACATGACAACATGTCCACTAAAGGCTGACAGACACCGACTGCGAAAGGAAAGCATGACTATCACAGATTATTAGCACATGTAACGACGTTGGATCATATGCCTGACAGACTCGCAACTAGACCGCTCGAAGGCCACTTATCAAAACCTACCAATGGACACTTCACAACCCCATGCAAACACACATTGTGAATCTTGCTTACTATCGACTTAAACGCTAACAACATCTGCTTGACGAATATCGAATAATGATGCTAGAATCTTATCGTCCTTTTTAAGATGGCAATAATCGTTCACGCGACGAAAACCCTATAGTGCATCTTCGTGTTTCTTTTTTTTTTTAATTTATTTACCAAAAAACAAGAAATATCAGTATATCATCGAAAAAGAGTAGACGAGATAGATAGTGAAGAAGGGAAGAGAGAGGGAAAAAAAAGAACAATGATATCGTAGCATCATTGTTGGGATAGTAACCAACGCGACAACCTATGTCCACATCAGATGAGAAGAAAAAGAAAAGAAAAATGTTGGTATAATAACCAAAGGATGAGGGATGACACATCCTCTAAAGCATTTTTTTACGCTTGTTCCTGTCATACCCATGCAACACCATGGAAAGAACTCTAAGACAAACAAATTGAGGAGATCGACAACGAGGCAAAAAGGCATTGGACTACATGCGGTGGCACAACACATAGGGTGGAGGACATGGGGAAGGCGGGTGTGCAAACAAGCAACATAGAGTGGGAAAGGACGAGGCACAAAGTATATATACCAAGTCAAAAAAACAAAGAGTGAAAAAAATAAAGAGTAAAAAAAAATAAAAATTGATGATGACAAACTGTTTCGTCGAACTTGTACGACTCATCATGAGGTTGAACCCTTGACAATCTGCTGAATTTTTGTATTTATGGTTTGCATCATGCATCCTTTAACCCCTTTAACCTTGTTGAAAAAAGATTTCCCCCAAACAAAATACAGCATCGCGTAGCAACGCAACGAAACACCAGGTAACACTGCAGCGGCAACACAACTGCTTAATGCCAAAAACGACTACAAGGAACGATATGGCAAGCGAATGAGCAAAACAACAACCATGCAGTGAAGCACACGGCAACACAAACAAATGACGCCAAGAAACGACATACTGATGAGCATCAAGGCAACGCAGTAGAAGACAACACCAATTCCACAACCACACCACATAAATAACATAAGAGCTTACAAAGAACCACATGTCAAGCAAGCCGGACAGGTAGCAAGGCAACGATAGAGCGCAAACGAGGCATTCCACATATCCAACATAGATCAAACTGACACATCACCTACTCACATTATGATTGAACCCCGCAGATTGTTGGTTACCACCACCCACTAAGCCAGGGAATCACTTCGATGAACGACCGTCATTATCCATGGAATACACAGACATCACAAAGAGAGAAGCCCCCTAATAGTGATGTAGGTACTCCAAAGAGGGAGTGACCGACTATTTGGCACTATCTGAGGGTGCTGAATAAAATAAAATAAAATAAAAAACAAAAAGTACTTAGAAAAAATAGCAAGAAGGATGTACAATTTTTTTTTTTTTTAATAAGAAAACCAGAAAGGAAGGCATGTAGAAAAATGATTTCAAGTTTGTTTTTGTTTGTTTGTGTGTGTGTATATGTATGCGTGTGTGTGTGTATGTATGTGTGTGTATGTTTGTGTGTGTGTGTATGTGTGTATGTATGTGTATGCGTGTGTGTGTATCTGTGTGTGTGTGTGTGTGTGTGTGTGTGTGTGTGTGTGTGTGTGTGTGTGTGTATTTGTTGTGTGTGTTGTATGTCAATGCAGACTCCATGTAATTTACACAGTAGTTCATCCATACCATTTTAATGTGCATGTAACTTGCTAGTTCTTCAAATGGGAGATTAATACGAGTCATCTTGGTGTTTTTTGCTCTCTGGTTTTGTATCGTTTGATTGTTTGTTCATCGTGTGTCTGTTTGTTGACCTTATTATTCCGTCATTTTGTTATCGTCGTGTAGTCCCTCCTTGATAAAGTATTCGTTCGTGGTTAATTCCTCCTCCCTCGATTTTCCATCTTTCTGACTGGAGATACCGGGGATGCATATTGGTCAGAGCATGAACGTTAACCTGCTCATCCCAGATGTGTTTGTTTTCGTCAATTGCAACAAATTGTTTGATCATAAAAAAACCCTTATCAAGGATGGCGAGTTTTTCAGCCCCACTTTGTGCGCTGAGGTTATTGATACATCGCTCATCTCACAATCAACATTGCGACAACCACTTTCTAGCACAATTGGAGATGGCGGCACAGTCACGTCAAGCTTGTGCTTACACCTTCATTAATCACTCACGTGAGAGTTGTCAACTTTGTCCGCATTTACTATGGAGCGCAACCCCTTGCTTATGGTCTGTCCAATCTGCCTATGACGCAATTGAAGTCGGTGGAAAGTTGAAAAACATTTGATCAAAGGACGATGGGTGCAGAGCAAATCCACATGTAACCGAATGCATGTATTTGTCAGGGTTTTGTGGCTGATTGAAAAAACAACAGCGTAATATAAGTTGTCATGTTGCGATTATTGCCATAGTCACCCAAACGTACATGCACTCACATAAGTGCTCATGCTTAGAATTGACAGAGTTGACAGAACATGGTGGCAAACCACAGGAAAACGATGCACCAACAATGCTCGGTGAGTATGATGGTTTTCGTGGGGTCATGAATTTCTCGCGGCGGTTGAGCTGGATTTCGTATAAAAAATTGCACTTAGGGCATTCATGCAAAGTCCGTAGGTGAATTAGAATGATCTTCGCAGCCATGGGTGGTAACTAATTACTGTGGAGCAGAAATTGGGACCGGTTTTCCTATACGACAAATACACGGTTGCGGAGAGAGGGGGAATATGAGAGGTCTGGCGGCTTGTGTGACTTTTGAACCTAAAGGAGCCAGCATTGCTCATCGAAGTTGAATAAATGAGAAAGGAAGACAACTTATAAAAAGAGACACCAATCGAACAAGTGCAAACAAGAGCAACTATAGCTAAAAGACGAAGTAACACATGACAACAACGGTTAGTGTTAAAGATTAACTACCAGAAATTGAGAATTACAATTTACATTAGAACGAGATCCATCAATCGGATCAGTTTGTTTAAGAAGAGGAGGATTTGTAATTAAGAATGGGTTTATGAGAGCAGAATCCGGCCAGGGCAAAGAGAGAGAAGGTGACTTTAAGATATGGCGATGTGCTGTAGCGCTTATAATGGATGTGGTAGTAGGACGTCGACCATGGTATGGATAGTTGCTTGTGGGGATGGATTTGGGGTATAGTAGGGAAGTGAAGGAACACAACAACAAAAAAAATTCCCAGAATCAAATAATCATTCTGTAGTAAAATTACATTCTAAATTCTAAATTTTCATTCCATCTTAAAAAATGTAATTCTAATTTTAAAATGTTCCGTCTTACTTGAAAACTTTCCTTCCAAGAATGGGGTATCCCTTCTTATTTGAACTGCATGCTAGAGATGAAATGAAAGTCTGGATGAGTTCATGAAATATTTTAATTGGACTGTCATTCTAAGTGAGGATTTTCAGTCATAAATAGGTTAATCCAATATAAATTAGACGATATTTGTTGTAATAGAGAAAGTCTAATTAAAATATTTCATAAACTCGTCCAGACTTTCATTCCATCTTGAACAAATAGATGTAGTTGGAAGAGAAAGATCATATTTAGACGGAAACTCATCAAATTAAATTGGAAATTTTAGAATTGGACAAACATTGGAATGGTAATTTATAAATATGAAGGATTTTTTTTTTATGGAATGTTTTTTGAACTTTCATTTTTCATGGGAATTTTTCTGTTGAACCAAAGTCAGGACGATGGGGCAGTGGGTGTTCCACCACGTTGCTAATTTTGGTAGTGTATGACACTTTTGGAGTGGAGCGTAGAAAGGCGAGGTAAACGAGGGCAGTTGCAATGACTATCCGCTAAAGAGGTTGTTGGCAAATGAGATTGTAGCAAACCGGCGATGGGGGACCAACGTGAAAACTAGTTACGTTCCCTAAAATTTACATTTTCACTTCCATTTTGTGAATCCGTGCGGGCATGAATTCTGAAAAACACTTCCACTATCTGTTTTTGCCCCCTCGACGGGGGACGGGCTTCGGGAACCAGTCGAGAGTGAATTTAATCGTATTTTTATTAAAATGCATTCATAATGGTACCTCGACGTTTGCGCTTACCCAACTCGTAAGCTCACGACCTCCGACTGAGAAAGAAATGAGCAGCATGGCGGGGGCATGTCCGGGTATTGCCATGGGCAACGAGCGGTAACACTGTCGTGTTTTTTTGTGTTTTCAAGTTGTCTGGCGGGGGGCCCATTTCCAAGCCGTTCCTGCGACTTTAATGAATTGTTCTTGTTCATCGTGTAGGAAAGCAGATGTTAGTGATCATCGAAGGAGAATCGTTCCCATCACAGGCTAGCGGCAATTGACATGATCGCAATTCTGCTCTACAAGTCGGCAAGTACGAAGAGGTGCGGAAGATGACGAGAAGAAAGGCAGAGGGTGAGGTTGATACATGTAGTGGATCCTACCTTAAAACGTTTGTGCGGAACTCGGCTTGTCTTCATGAGACTTATTTAATTCATTCTCCTGAAGCTTGGTTGCATGCAACTCTTCTTGTCAAAGTCAACTTTCAATCACCACTATGGTTTAAGGCGCAACACCTTGGCGGTTCGTTCTACTTGTAACAGCAGAACAATTGGTGTCTTCTTCGATGCTCAATCCTCCACCATAGTCACTGAAGCTGCTCCAACCACTTCACCACCTGTAGACATATCACAATCCCGCAAGAGAAGAGAAAACATAGCATGTTCCAAAAGCGCTGTTGAGGTCTTTGCGTCGTCATCTTGATAAATTGCGGTCGTTACGAAAACAACGGAGCTGAAAGTCATGACAGAGAAGAAGCCCTGAGCTCCGAGCAAAGGCTTTAGGGCTCTTGCAATGCATCCTCCATATCTCCAAGTAAGTTTTCCTCCCGGAGGTTTGCCTCTCTGAGAATGTGAGGGTTTAAACCATTCCAGCGTTGCGTGTTTCATGCCATAGTAGAAGGACATAGAGGAAGAAGGTGATTAAAACTTAAAACATATGGCTCATCATTGCACATTGTGTCTCTCCTTCTCATAGCATTGCTTCGTTTTCGAGCACAGAAGAGGGGAGAGAAAACACGTTCTCGTTGGGTCCGATCAGAGCTTGATCTCTCGATCACCTTTCCTTTTTTAAATACCGTCGTTTTCTTTTGTTTTCTATAGTTCCATTTGTGTTTTGTTCTTTTGTGCATCCGAAAACATTGATGGATATGAGACCATTTGTGGGATTCCAACGGGCGGGTTGTAATCCCTTGGTTGTCTCTCTTTCCGATGGATATGTTTTTTTTGGTATGTTCTGTGCTCTATCGACAGTATCTAAATTCAATAGTTCGGTTCTTCGTAAAATGTGGCCGAGATGACGCTTGTACTGTGTCTGAGGTGACATCAGTTGTGGATGCGACTCTTATTATGATTGGTTTTTGCCTAATTAGTTTTTATTCTCCAATTAACTCTCTTTGTTTGTGCACCTTTGTGTGTATCTGCAAATGGCTAAGGAGGTGCTCGTTGCTCTGAAGGAGAAACGTGGATCTAGTTAATATGCAATCGTCAAGTATGTCGAGGTGAAGTACCAGTTGCCGCCCACGTTTCTTAAAACCCTCTCAATTCAATTGAAGAATTTGATAAAGGTGGGCAAGTTCCTTAATATTAAGAATAACTTCAAGCTCAATGACGAGCTGGAGAAGCCGAAAAAGGAGGTGAAGAAGCCGACAGTGCAAAAGGTAACAGTGGTGAAGGGAAGCCCGAAGAAGGCAAAGACGTTTTTGAAGAAGGCGGTGGGGTCAACGCCCAAGAAGCCTGCGAAGAGGCCATTATCGACGTGAATATCCTTAGAAGGGTATCCGCCTTGGTTTTTACAAATGTCAGGAACGGGTTTTTGACCCGAAAATTGGATGAAGCACTCGAGTCGTGATCAGTTTTATTGTTGTGATCATCAAGGTGCCGGCCAACTTTTGCTTTTGACTAAATAAGGGGAAAAAAATCCGTTTTGTGGTTGAAACGTTCGTTTGTGCGTGTGCAAGGAGGCGACATTGCTATGATCGGCGTCGGGTCTGACTACCGGTGTCGTTGTTTAAGATTGGACACCTCCGGTTTTAGTCGAGGCAATGTCATGACCCGCACAACATATAGTGCACTGAGGCGCCTTGATCCTTTTTGCATGCTTGGTCGCTAATAGGAAGTTACCTACGGACTTGAAGAGGTGTGTGGTTCAGATGAAAGTTGCGGTTTTGGCTAAACGGTCGCCTGCGGGGTAAATTTTATTATTGTAACACAAATTTGGCATGATAGGAGGTGTGCGCTGGGCTATGGGTAGAACCACGCTCCTATGGGGCAAAGGTACAAGTTTTGGTGGTCAGAGGTTAAACCGATGGGCCAAGGTATAGCCTTGGGACGTTTCAATAGGCCCACGCATTGTGTTGTACCCGTTTACATGGAATTTTCCAAGTGCTAATCTCAACCTTGGGCCTAACACTATTGGTTACGGTGTTGGACTTCCATGCAGCAGGTACATGGATCAAGGCCAACAGGCAATACCCTGGCGGAACGACACTGGGTTTGGTGGTTTGAAATCTAGATAAGACATTAAGCTTGGATTAAGGTGATGTGAATTGTGATGCGAATGCATAGCTGTCGTTGAAATGTGTTAGAGATATTGTCTTTACAATAAGGTAGGTTGCCCATTTAGTGAAAACCTTTGTCTTAAATTTGAACCCTCATGGTTAAGGGTAGTAATTTGCTAGGCCATATTGACATAGATCTTGACCGTCGGGATGAACACCTAGAAAACGAGGATGAAGTTCTCATGGGTCAAGGATTTTTCAAGACTAGCGATGCCGCTAAGACCTAGTCCTGACACAAACTGGATTAGTGGAGGCGGGATCACCCACGAGCTGCACCGGTAGAGGAAGGCTCAAAGGCTAAATCTTGTCAACATAGACACTTAGCCCGAGGCAGGCAGTTACGCGACCGCGGGGCGAGAGCATGGCGTACGTGTGAATTTATGCTCATCGAACCCAAATCCGTTTTTTGAGGACCTCAATAGGCAAACGAAATCCCTGGTAGAGGTGCCACCTGTCGAGCGCATGGTCCCCACAAGAGGGGACCTTCCTGACCGCGTCAAGTAGGATTCGGCACGTCACATCGAGGTACGGAGCTTCGTCGCACCGGCCGAGTGCGCTAACTATACCTCTCACAAGTCCCTACAACAACATAGGGTCCCGCGAGGTACAACTGACCTCGACCCGCGGGAGCTGTCACCATCCCTTGCGTGGGCGTATCCCTGTTGATCTATCAATCCACATTACGAAAGTTTACATGCAATCACAGAGATGGACCAGCCGAGGGCATTTCTCGCTCGTTGTAGCATACAGAATACGAGCGATCATGCTTGATCAACAGCCATTTCGTCAAAACGGACATATTATATTTTTTATACGAAATTGAAACTGAGTTTTTGGGGCAAAATCCGGTCCAAAGTTTTTGCTCATGGGGATCCGGCATTCCCAGAACGCCGGACCCCCTAGTCTGCCCTAGATGTATTTGGTCTTTGCTTGAGGTCAGATACATCTAGGGGGTCCGACGTTCTAGGAACGTTGGACCCCCCGGAGCCAAAAATTTAGACCGGATTTCGGCCCAAAAACTCAATTTCAATTTCGTTCAAAAAATATAATATGTCTGTTTTACCGAATTTGTCGTTGATCGAACCCTCACGTGAACCGACGCTTGGGGCGCTGATCTCCCAAGTGCGGCCCTACGCTGGTCGACTAGGATATTGTAACTACCACACATCTTACCCTCACAAACATAAAGTTTAACTTCAAGGATAACTCTCTATGTCTAGTCCCTCGACAAACATTTCAACTTATAACTTGAAATGCACACGGAAATCAAGGTGTATTCCATGTGAAAATCCATAAGAGAATCGTGTGCACGATGAAGGCCACAACACTCAGTCATACGTACTCACGTGATCAACTGTAATGGCGACGCTTGACGCGTTACCCACAATCGCGCGATCTTTCGTGGGTTTAAAGGTCGCGCCCGACACTTAAGTATCGAAAGCGAAATATCATGAAGGATGTCTCTTTCACGATATAGAACTGTTGAAGAATAAGTCCTTCAACTCTCGATGGATCTCTGACAGCCAAAGAGCAGCGATAGGCAAGGTGTAAGTGTCCAGTATGCTGGGGAAACCCTCTTGTGTTGGACATGAACCTAGAATGTCATGGAGAAAGACCTCGAATTACAGGTTAAGAACCAACGTCCAACTAAACAAACAAACAAGCAAGCAAAATTTGACTCTTCCCTTAAGGTCTAAGATAGATATAGACATAAGTGGTAAGTAAAGAAAGATAAATGATATATTAGGTAAAATTTTTCTTTACTTACCTAAGCAAGATTTGACTCTTCCCTTAATATTAAATTAACAAAAATTTAGGTAGCACTTCCCATAAGAAAGTGTGCTCGCAAAATATTTACAAAACCAAAATCTAAAGAAAAAAATCTTAACTTAAAGACTACCTAAAAATAAAATAACTCTTTGGTTTTAACAAAAATTTCGACAACACTTCCTTTTACAAGGAAAAATTTCATAATTTCTATTGACTCCAAAATTAGACTAATTATAACCTAAAAGACTTTTCAGGATTTTGACAAAATCTGCAACTTCAGCAAAAAATTCGGCAGCATCTTTCCAAGGGAAGAAAACTCCAAAAATTTCTACAAACTTATAAGCAGCCTGATCTGGCGAAAGCAAGTATGCATGAAAAGACAATACGAGAAAAAAATAGACGACATGCCTATTGCTCATACAGAGGGCGAACACTAACAGACTTAACTACCAAATTATAAAGCAGATGAGCGAAAGACAAAATGCATGAATTGAATTTAAAGCAACTGCGCAAAGCAAAGGTACATAGATTAAAAACTCATATCTTCTTTGATATGTGTGAATCCTTCTCCCCTAAGATGTCCTCTATCTAAATTAACCAAGGTTTTGGCTTCAAAGTTCTCCTTATTAACAACAAACAAAGGTCGGGGAATTCGCAGTGGAGTCAACCTGATGTCACAAACAACACGACAAACGACCGAGAAACTCGCAGTGGACTCAGCGTAGTCGCCTAGATAAACAGAGTAAAAATTGAACACCAAACGATTGAAGAATCCTCAGTGGAATGAACCCAATCGTTAAATTTTAACAAAACAAGGCAAATAATTGAGGAATTAGCAATCGACTCAACCCAGTCGCTTGGCTCAATAAGACAAACGATTGAGGGATCCACAGTAAACTCATTCCAACTGCCTAGCTAAACACGTCAACCGATTGAGGAATCCCCAATGGACTCAACCCAACCACCTTGCTCAACAAGATAGATCATGCCAGTGCGATCGTTAAGTTAATTTCTCAGCATGAAGATAAATTAAACAAGCATAGTTGCTTCCCTTGATTCAATTAAAGTTTTAAACAAAAGTCAATAAAGATATGCACAATAGTCAAACCAGTCAAAACAAAAACGCAGGGTAATGTAGGTAAGAGTTTAACGGGATTCCAATGGAATCACGTCGGCCTAACTCAAAACTCTCTGCCTCCAGGGTCCCGCCTGAACCCCTGCAGAGCTCCTGCGATTGCATGGGCTCCTGAGATCCCACAGAGTCAAAGTACTACGGCATGGTCAAGATAGGAACCTGCCATCCATCATTCTCTCAGAGAAACCTGACCATACGAGTAATCAGTAAACTAAGTAAGAATGGAAGAAGAGACTCTGAAATGCTCAAGATACAGTGGAGGCGTACTCAGGATCCTCATGAGAGGGTATTTTGTAAGATAGGCAACATAGGCGCAATTAAATCCTCCAAGTCAAGCGCACATTGACTTCAACCAGCGGTGGTCCCAACCAATAGCAGCGAGACCGACAGTGGAGAACCCACCAGTTTGATTGGCTGCAGCTGACAAGTCTTGTGCGATCGTAGCATGACAAACTGTTTGAAGAGCCAGCAGTCGAATCTGCCCCGCCAAAGCAGCACCAACCTTGGGCTGCAGTCTATGCAGCAAGGGAGTGGTCAACAACCCTCCTTCACCAACACCCAGGCGACCAAAAGTAGACAACATAGCCATACACCAAACTACATTCATTGACCCAAGTGGCAGCACCCGACTTGCTAAGGGAACGACAATTCCTGCCTTGAAACATCAGTAACCCGTTGAAGAACGATAACACCTGTTTGAATCAACATGATTCTTTTTTTTTTTTTTTTTTTTTTTTTTTTTTTTTGAAGCCCTTGTGTAAACTCTCTATCCCGGTGGTGGTAGAGAACCGTCAGGATTGAGGGTTTCTCTGTGGGGCTGCTCCATGTATTGGTGGGAAGCGACACCTGTTGGAAACCGGGTCCAGCGTCCCATTGATACATCCTGTAACACAAAGATTGCTCATTTGTTGTTTTCCTGGGGCTATGGGCTTTTCTTTTCTCAGATCCGGGTCTCCGTTGTCCTATGGAGCTGCTAGTAACACCCTTCCCTTCTTAGAGGCCCCCTTATCTTGTTCGCCCGACCCTGTTCTGCAGCCTCCCAATATTTGTTTACTCTACTTGGTCCCCTTAAACCCTATACCCTTTTCGACCTCATGCTCATGCCTTTCGTAATGCTTGAAGCCTGGACTGTAAGCTGTAAGGCTCACCAAAGAATGAGGTTGGGCGGGTGGATCTGCTATTGTGGCGAATGTTACTTGCCTGCTTGACAACGTGAGGTGAGTGACAGTGAGCTCGAGACTCATTAATCGCCCTCCCTAGCTAGAAACAAACAATAGTCTAATGTATGTGGTTCTTGTGTAGCAGGCATGTCTTGTCGCAACTTGGTCGTCTCTGCTTTGTTACGTAGTCTCAGTCGTGACAGAAGTCTGAAGCCAAAGCTTATATGATGTAGCGCTCTGTTCCTGCCAGTGTGTAGCTTGAGGATGATTCTTAACCTTTGAGAAACAGCAACTCCTTGAGAGCCAATAATCCCCACTGTAGCAGCAACAACTTCAAAGTGAAAAACGACGAAAGATACCTTCCGAAATAGCAGAAACAACTGTTATTCAGTTCCCAGAAGTAGCAGCAGCAACACATAGCAGCAATAGCCAGAACGGAAACCTCAACAAAATAGTAGCTTCTCCAACATCTCTCCCTCTTGTTGCAAAGATGAGCATCTCCTCCAACACTCAGGGCGGTTCTTCGAGGCAACAACAATCCTGCTGCTTTAGGTAGCGGTAACAATTTATCGACGGCCGCAACGGCCTGACACCGCTGCAGATCAACCTTAGGACAACGACCTTTCTGCGTCACATTCAACATCGCCCCAACCTCTTTCAGCAGATCCGTAGCCCAACCGTATCGAGGAGTCAACAGTAATTTGTTGTGAGAAAACACGATAGTCTAAGCCCTACACTAACAACCATTGCCAACTTAAACCGAAACAGCAGAATCTGCTGAAAAACCGCAGCTTGAGCGTCTTGAGCCTGAGAAGGTAGCAAGCAGAGGGATCTCCAATATCGGCGCACCACTACCCGCAGATTCAAGAAAAAACCCTTAACCTTCCCTTATTCATCTTGTCCTTGCCTTGAGTTAGTGAGTTTTGATTCGTTTTCATTGACATTGTTTGACATTATGCTTTCTATTGATCTTGTCACACACTAAAGCTTACATTATCCAATTCACCACCATAAAATTCGACGGTTACACCAACTTGTTCTATGCTGTATTTAGATTCTGCTCTACGGAAAGGTAAATCTGCTCTAACAATGCCCTCTTCATCAACTAAAACAACTGGAAATGTCTCAAAGAAGGTAGGCATACGACGTACAAATAATTCATGTCCTTCTTTATCTTTAAATACTGCATGACCTAACCAACCTACTGCAATTCCATCTCCATTATCCATAGGACCAGCACGAAATAGCCCACCTTTAGCAGGATTATTGCCAATATAATCATAAAAGGCCAATTTTTCTGGTAACTTGATATGTGCATGACATATTATTATTTTTATATATAATTATTTGCATGATCATTAACGTTCTGAATCATAATAAAACATTTATAAGACTGGGGACCGGCGTAGACCGTAATTGAAGGGTCTCGCTCGAAGCCGGACGCACACAACAAGAAGGGATTTGCATTAATTAATTTATTTAATTATTGCAAAATACATCAAAGATCCTGCGTGACATCCTGTTGGATCTGTGGTTGTTAGAAGTGGCTTGACTGAAAAACGTGTGACAACGCGTATGTGTGTGTGTGTGTGTGTGTGTGTGTGTGTGTGTGTGTGTGTGCTGTCTCTTATACACATCTAGATGTAAATGATGTGTGTGTGCCCTTCTGTCTGCTCCAG
>BFEA01000081.1:625008-638187 GCA_003427395.1 Chara braunii
TGTGTGTGTGTGTGTGTGTGTGTGTGTGTGTGTGTGTGTGTGTGTGGTGAGTGTGTGTGTGCAGGTATGTGTGTCTATGTTGAAATGCGTACACGCGGGAACAGAAAAACGAAATCGATAAATAGCTCGAAGCGGCAAGTATTCCCTTGCCCCGGCAAAACCTGTTTTTCTTTTTTTTAAATGATAGGAGGAAAGACTAACGCACCTATTTTAAAACCCCTCCCCCAACTTGAAATCAAAAGTGGAGAAAAAAAAAGGAAAAAATCAAATACCAGAGTTAGTTTGAAGGCCTTGGTAGGTGGGGCCAAACAGTTGGCTGCTAGGGCCTGCCTGTTTGGTGTTGGCCGAACCCCGGTAGCTCTGCTAGTATTTATATTTTTTTCTATTATGATCCTGCTAGCCTTTTTTTTTTTTGAATGCATGTAGACAAAGTTGTAAGTTGCATGACACCGTAATCGCTACACAAAAACCTGTGAATGTGAACATATATATATATATATATTGACTACATATATCGATATATTTATTTATTTGTTATACTATACATATATATTATATATACGTATTCTTTTCAATATTTTTTATTATATATAATTATACAAAATATTTATAACACAATATATAATAAAAAAACGTTGAGAAAGAAGGGGAAGGAGAGGAGGAGAAAAAATAGAAAAGAACGGGAGTGGGAGGAGGTTGAAGGGGATGGTGGGTGGAGGAGGAGAACGAGGGAGGAAGAGGAAGAGGAAGAAGAAGTCATGCAAGGATAATCACCTATTTCCATCCGGCGGGTGCCGCATGGCAACCGCGACAACTGACCGCGTGCCATGTGGCTACTGCGGCAACAAGGGAGGTGGAGGTGGAGGACGACCTTTGGAGAGAAGGAGGGGGAGGAGAGGAGGTGGAGATTGAAGAAGGAGGAAGAAGGAAGGAGGGGGGGGGGGGGGGGGGGGGGGGACGCGGTGGGTGCCACATTGGAAGAAGCGGACAAAGCCCCCTCCTCTCTCTCTCTCTCTCTCTCTCTCTCTCTCTCTCTCTCTCTCCCCTCTCTCTCTCAACGCAAGAGAGAGAAGGAGAGAGTGCAAAGGGCTATATTCGAATGAATGTGGCCCCACTTCTACACCAGCCTGGAATTTGTGCATGAATAGGATCATATTTATTTAAAAATGGCCCCCATAGGGAGAGAGAAAGAGAGAGAGAGAGAGAGAGAGAGAGAGAGAGAGAGAGAGAGGAGTCACTTTCGAATGAATCTGGCTCGATTTCTGCACCAGATTTGTGCAGAAGTGGGGGCAGATTCATTTTACCAGAGAGAGAGAGAGAGAGAGAGAGAGAGAGAGAGAGAGAGAGAGAGAGAGAGAGAGGAGTCACTTTCGAATGAATCTGGTTCGATTTCTGCACCAAGTTTGTGCAGAAGTGGGGGCAGATTCATTTGATACTACCACCCCCTCTTCTTGCTCCCTCTCTCCCTCTCCCTTTCTTACTTGCAATAAGGATGACGACCACGCAGCATCCCCCCGCCACTCATGCTCTCCCGCGCCTGCCCTGACCCCCAGCCTTCAACCGGGCCGAAATAGCCGTGACACCAGCCTGGTTGTAACATGTTTGGTGGTGGGGGGGAATGCATTCTCCCGAACACGTTCGCGATCCATTTGCCTAAATGTGCGAATGTGTTTGAGTTTTCGCTGAGGCCCCGTACGTGTTCGACGTGATACGCATGTCTTCAGATTAAAGACAAAGGGACAAAATAACCATCTGGTGTTGATTCCGACCAGTTTATTCCAACAGGTAATTGATGTGCTTCATCGGGGCTCCCATTCTGTTACGCAGACTGAAATGGTTGACAACACCAAAGAGGAAAAAAAATTATGAACGATGCATTTTGTTTTGGCACACCAAAAGAATCGGCATTGAAGAAAATGGTCCGGGGCACCTGTACCTCCACACCTCTTTGTGTTGGTGTGACCCTGTGCTGTGTGTCAATGAAAAACACATTTTACTTTTTTCTTTGGCAGTACCAACCATTTTGGCCCAGTACACCCGGCCCCAAAGGATGCGTTGTCATCGGCCACTGGCTCCTTTCAGAGGCCACCCGTTGCATTTTATCAACAGTGCGCGAGCCTTGGGGAATTTAGGAAAGGTTCAATCAGATTCTTAGCTTGGCTGGGGTCATGCACTGGTGGTTTAACGACCGCGTCGAAACGAACTGGTCAGTGAAGGTAGAGATGGTTGAAGGGGCGCAAGGGTGATTATGCAAATACCCCTGAATCTTGTGAAAAATTATATCCAAGACATGCCTGAACATACCCAGATATCGGTCATCCGTAAGAAGATGATGCACCGAGCCACATATCCATTGTCTCAATGTGTTCAGTCAGGGGCACTGATGCAAACATACAATTTAACGGGGCATGTTATGTTCGTTCCTCTTAAACCACTAGTTCGTTTCCCAACCAATTTGCAAGAATGCAGTCGTGCACGGGCTACATCTGAGCGTGACGTATCACCCTGCCGCTTACATCCAAACAGCAAAACGGGTTGTGCACACGATGAGATTTGAATAGATGTATTTTTGCAATGCGGCGGGCTAGTACGTTTGCCAGACGGGGCGCCTGCACGACCGTGTTCTGAAAATGCCTGAGAAATGTACTGGGGGTTTAAAAAGGAGGATCAGAGAAAAGAAAAACATGGAATCCAAAATTAGCTCGGAACAACAAGCTACCGTCTTCACCGGAATAGAACGCCCGGTCATTATAGCCGTATTTGGGGCAACTTTCAGACCAGATGCAGCTATAATGACCAGGCGTTCTATTCGGGTGAAAACAGTAGTCTCCATGATCCATCGTACCCGTTCTTGCAAAAACAAAAAGGTTATCCAGATCACTTTGGCACCTTATGTGTGAACGTAGCATTGGAGATACGGTCCTGCGTATAGTAACGGATCTATTTTGCCACTTATGTGTGAAGCTTCGCACAACATTTTGTCCTTCCATAAGTTGTGTCTCATGCTTGGTCACCAGCTGGGCCGCCCGGGTTGCCTCAGATTGGCCCAGGTGGCCCCGCCCGGCCAAGTCCGGGGAAAGTCCCAGTCAAGGTCCCAGGCAGTCCCAACGCAAACAAAGTCGGGACAAGTATGCGGCAGTCACAAAAGAGTTAGTGAATGCATTCCAAACGCAAAACAAAGGGTTTGGCACTTCAGTCAGCGCTCACGCCACGTTTGACATGCAACTGAAGTTTGGATTGGCACTTCAGTCACCCTTGGCAGTTTCAATTAGCAGTCCAGTCGCAACCCACATTTCGTATGTCAAAATTGGGCTGCAACTAGACTGCTAACTGAAACCCACAACCCGGACTGAACTGCCAACCGTAACTTCAACTGCATTTCAAAGTTAAGACTGACTGAACTGCAAAAACCATCTTCCAAATGCATTTTCATACCCTAATCCTGACAACACCCTAGTTTTCTCAAAGAAGTACTGAATTTTTTTTTTTTTTTAATTCTAATTTTTTTTTAAAAGAAAACTATACCATGCAGAATTTCAAATCAAACATTTTTTTTGCTGCGGATCACCCCAAAATTCCAAATGTAGTGATCTGAAACAAATAAGAAAATACTAAATTATATCATACCCCTTTAAGCCCCTTTGAGCCCTTTGAACCCCGCTCATACCCCATAGACACCTTTGGCGAGACATCACCGAATTCAGAGATAAGGCCGGATCCAAGCACATCTCGGTGGACACAAAGTTTCTCAACTGCCAAAAAAAAAAAAAAAGAAAAAAAAAGACCCCCCTGTTGGTGTCGTCTTGGTACCCCAGGCGTTGCCCCCTGGTGCAGGTTTGCCCTGGATGCCCAACCGCCCAGTCAGCCCTGGAAACACAGGTGCCAGGACCATAGTCCAAAGTTCCAAACAACCTCCTCCATAAGTTAAAAGCAATATTCATAATTTGTTCATCATTCAATACAGACCAATCGGATAGTCTTCAATTTACATTTATGTATAATACTTAAACTATGAATTAGATTCAATACTCGCAGTTTTATTGAAATCCTTTGGCCTTTTGTTTTCTCCTTCTGTTTGTTGGACTTCTCTTTACTCCTTCCCCAAACTCCTGATGTGCAGAATAGAGAACACGTATTACGTGAAAAGATACACCCCGCCTAGTTTTTGTCGTTTTTACATTTAGTGAGGAGCTGCACGACTCTGAGGCTCTCAATCCACTGGTTTGCTTTGGCGAAATCGGCTAACTTCGTCCAAGGGCGTCGCCACACTGCTCACCAAAAAAACGTGAGCCTATCGTTCGACAACTGCTGGCAAGATATATGTGTTACTCTACATAGAAACAAAAAGTATTTGGCTGTCTGTGGGAAGATCCACTCACATGTTTTTCGCTTCACGAGTCCATGGCGCGACCCTAAAAACCCCACGTCTCCCGCAGTAGAATGGGGATAAAAGACTCTACAGGAGAGAGAAGTGCTTTCGCTCCCCCCCTTGCCTTTTTTTTTTAACAACAATCCCCTTAGCGCTACCAATTTGTTGCCTATGGGGAAGCGTCTTGGTCATAGGTCTGTCATCTATTTTCAGAGGCCTCTATCTATCTATCAGTGGGGGCCGCACCCAACGGGAACTGGGCCCAGCGTCTCATTAACGTACCAAAAACATTTTCACAAAGACTGTGGACCTTTCACTTAGCATCGGTTATGTCAGATATGCCGAAACTCCTTTCTCTATCCAATACCAAGCCACTCATTCACTCATCCAACAAACCAATTCACCTCCTTTTTTTTTTTTTTTTTTACTTCCTTGTTGATCATCATTCGCTTACCATCCGACAATCCGGTCACTTCACTTACTTCTGCTTACTGCGCTCACTCTCGTTTCATCCACCGACTCTTTCACCTTCCGTCACTTGTGACTCTCACTCACTCCAACACCTTTCTCCCCTACAGGTTCAACAGGCAATCCACTCGCTCCAATCCTCTCGCTCGCTTGTTTTGGCCTCACCTGTGAAGGATTCCCCACAGAATCCCAATCCAAACTAGACAGCGCCGACCTTCTTTTCCTTTCCCTTTCTTTCCGTCCACCCCTCCTGTTCGGTGTTAATTAGGAGTTGGGAATGAGCTTCGACCACAAGATATTTGTATGTGCTTGTCTTGCAACTACCCTATTTCCCGGAACACAACACCCAGTCATTATTGTTGCACTTCGTGTAACTTCCGTACCAAATACATACATGACAACTGGTCAGGTAGTGTGCTTGGAAGAAGAAGGCAGTTGAGCACACCATGATCCTGACCAGTTTCTCTCTTCTTTCGCATTGGTTAACCACATGCCGCTCAAAGAGTCGTATCCGAATCAGAGCTTGCTAATGACCACCACTGTCCTCCCTATCTTACCGAATCTTAAATGTCTGCTCGAGAACAAATTACAACCACCTGCAGGCAGGGCGTGGCTGTGAGAAGATGGTTGCCGGAGTGGTGGTGTGGCGGTGCAGAGCATCGCTGCATCAAGCTCCCTCATCTGTGATAAGCTTGAGCATACCTGAATTTCTTGTGGCTGGAGAGGTGGGGCCAGGGGGTGGGGCCAACCTGTAGGTGGGCGTTACTGGCCAGGGGTCAGGTGGTAGCGTCAAGTCCAAGCATTGACCAGTCACTGTGCCTCACCTTTATCGCCTCCCTTTACGAACATCGGCAGTATCTGCTGAAACCACCACTACCCCCGCCGTCATAAATTATGGGGGACAGATAGCACAGGTCAATGAGGGCTAACATAGTGGGGGGAACAGGCAGAGTGGCAAAATTGAAAATGCGTCGAATTGCCTCCGCGATTTATTTTGCTGTTTAAATGATTCTTTTTTACTTTTTGAAATATTTTTCCTATAAAGATCACGACAAAATCTACAAACGCTCAAATTTTCAGAGTTGTTGAGTTATCCTTCTGAGCGCCCAAAAATTGTGGAAGTTGGGGTACTTTTCCCGTTGGCCCACACGTAGTAGAGTGGCAAAATTGGAAAATGCAACAAAACTGCATAGCATTTATTTCACGGTGTATATATATATATATATATATATATAATCTAGGCTACCAGAGCGGCCCGGGGTCACTTGCCCGGCCGGGCCAAAAAGATTCAAAAATAAAATAAAATAAAAATTATTTTAAAATTTTATTTTATATTTTAAATTTGGTAAAGAATTTCGATGTGACCCTGAGGCAAACATTGTTCAGTTTATTTTTCTACATAACATAGTTTTTTTTTGGATGTTTTGGATTTTTTTTTTTTTGCTGGGACCCTCCCTTGTCCTTGCACGGGCTGGCCACCCGAGACCCGGGCGGCCCGGCTGGTAGCCTAGTATGTAATATATATAAATACATGTATTGTCACATAACTATGAACTAAAAGCATGCAATTTGCGAACAAACGACAAAAAAAAAAACAAAGAAACAAAGAAACAAAGAAACAAACAAACAAACAAACAAACAAACAAACAAGACAAACATGAAGGGTACAGTCAAACCATTCATTTTACTCGTTCTTTTTTTGACCCCCCTTTCACCGTGCCTCTCACGTACAAGGCTCGCCATGTTGATGAAGTTGAGCGCGAGCTGCCCGCATCCTCGTGTGCCATAACAGCCCACTTATACGCTGTGAGAAAGAGGTAGAGTGAAGGGGGAGGTGATAAACACAGGGACGATAGATGGAGAGCAGACAAACAAAGAACGATAAAGGGAAAGTAAGGGAAAGTATGGAGTGTGGAGTGGAGATGAAGGCAAAAGAGGATAAGAAAAGGATCAAGAATGAGTCTTTCCTTGACGACATAGAGGACATATATTGTAAGGATGACGTGGATGAACACATAGAAGACCTAGCTGAGCATTCTCAGTGCAACAATTGCCGAACGGGTGGCATTGAGCATGCCCGCCATACACCCCCGACAAATGGCATGTCGATTGCAGGCCAAAATGAAAGAAGAACGGTCACCATAAAAGCGCATGCATTTAGTATAACACCCATGGCTGCAAAATGGAGATATAGCGTCTGGATGTGGAGGGTGCCTTCAGTCAGGAACGGTGGGACAGTCCTCTGCACACATGATGCAGAAACCATATCATTGTAGTGATTGTGACAGAGACGCTGGCAGCTACAGCCGAGTGTAACAGTGTTTGTGGTTGTGCAAAGGAGAAGGTCGAAGAGTGTTGGTGCATTGTCTTGCTGCAGCACATGGCCAAAGGAATGATCTTTGACATAAAAGAGATTGCGGACGGTTTGTTGCCGCAAGAAAACAGGATCATTTTGTAAGAAATCAGTGACATCAATCATGGCATGGACCATGGTGCCGTTGTCCCACAGCTCCCAGTGGTCAGAGGCATGTACAATGGCCATGTAATGGCCAGGGCCACACATAATGCAGGCAGAGATGTGGGATGGAGGATTAAACCACTCACCTGCTCGAGCATTGTGTAGTTCAAGTTGACGGTCCGTCATTGCTACTTGTAGGACAGCAGTGGTAAAACCTCCGCTGGTATAATTACAATCCTCTGGCTGTCGTTGGGGAAGATCAGCATCAAGTTGAAGGGCGATTGCAAGGAAGTCTGATGGTGTATAAAACGGGCGATGGAGAATGCGAAGACAGATATTAGTTGCTATCATACCACAGAGATTCGTGGGGTTCTCAAGCTGGTTTGTTGGATGTTGGCCAACAATTTGCAAATCACCCAGATGGTGTTGAAAGCCCAAATTGTGTTCGGTTGTTTGTTGGTCAGTCATTTGCAGATCACCCATGTGGTCTGCATGTGGCGGAGCATAAATTTCTGGTTCATCCGAACAATGTTGGTCAGCCATTTGCAGATCCCCCACGTGGTCTACACCTTATGGGATCAACTGCAATCCGGGCAGATCATATTTCAATCCCTCAACGTTTAGGGCTCCATCCTGAGTAGGGACTGTACCTGGAGTTGGCAGGTACTCTGGGCAGCGGTTGCATCCTGAGTAGGGACTGGTGGCTGTCTGCAGGAGGCATAGGAGCGGGTATTGTCATTTGAAACACAGGAACCGCAACAACCTGTGGAGGAGGCACAGAGAGAATCGAGGCCGACAAAAAAACAGGTTTTTGATCCCCGAACAAGTGACGATGTCGCGGATGTCGTCGGTGATATACAACAAGAGGAGTAGTGGTACAGCAAACAGAAGTTGAACTTGTACCTGGCAACACAGATGGAACAATGGCAACAATGGAAACTGGAGAGTTTGTTCGCAAGAGAGACTGGGGAGGAAATGGGGGTGGTGAGGAGGAACGCAGTCGTCTACATCCAAGCACAGATAAAGATGAGACGAGGGTGCATTGGGCAAGATTTCGGAGCAAAGGACGTGAGCGTCGGAGAGACTGTGATGTTCTTTGCATTGGAGCTGCAAGACAGGAAGCTGTAGCAGTAAAAACTAAAGCAGGGGGAATCACAGTTAGGGAAACTGTTGTATTGAAAACTGCAGCAGTGGAAACCGTAGCAGTAGAAATTGCAGCAGCGAAAACTGGAGCAGTGGAAACTGGAGCAATGGAAACTTCAGCAGTGGACACTGCAGCAGTGGAAACCGCAACAGTGGATACTACAACAGTGAAAACTGCAGGAGTAGAGACTCCAGCAGTGGAAATTGCGGTAGCAACAGATGAGTAAGCAGGGGCAGGACGAAAGCAGCATGGGGGCGAAGAAGAAATTGGATGATACAAGAACCATCGCAACAAGCGTCGGAACCACTGAGAGAGACGCGTCACATGTGTAGGATAGCGACGCTGGCGGGAGCACATGTAGCAGGTCCACCCCTTAGCAAGGGTTGGTGGGGAATGCCCACGCGAAAGCATACGACAAGTAAGTGTTGTTGCCGCAGTTCAAAAGTTCTGCCAATTGTTACAGATTTATTCAAATCTGGTCAATTGCCCAGTGAACACACCAGCCAGTTGATGGTAAGGGATGTTGGAAGTCGCACTTGGATAACGAATGACAGGAAAGTCCCAAGCAGCCACTTTATCAAAGACGCTCATGCGAAGCGAGCCATCGGAACGGACCCGTAGTTGCATACCTAAAAAGCTACAAGAGTCATCTGTAGTTGTCTCCTTCCACTCAAACCCATAGTGTTCTGGTAGAGGAGGGAATTGTCCCCATGAAAGAACATCATCAATGCGGCGATAGGTGAAGGCATATTGTGGAGCAGCGTGAAGATCATGTAAATGAATGTCATCAACAAAACGTGTTTCATCCCAATACAACGTCAGATTATAAATTTCTGGGTCAGCATTCATTCCTATTGGAGTACCGATAATTTGTTTCTGCAACGTGTCATCTCTCGTGTATAGAAAAATATTTTGTACAACAAAGCGAAGATGTTGGAAAATCTGAGAAACAAAAGGTATCCAGACTCGAATCAGTTGTCCATTGGCCACAACTAGGTCGTCGAATAATCATGTTCAGGGCAACGTAGCGTGAATGCGTGCGAGCTTGCCGAAGGGCATAAGCATGAGCTTCATCATCAACTTTTGCCACATTATTCAAAATGCGATCATGAGGAAGGCTGGTGTACATTGTGGTAAAATCAACAGTGCGAGGAGAGAGGCCACGAAAAAAAGATACATTGTTTTTCAAGTCAATCGCCACTTCATCGGCAATCTGAACGATCCAGCACCGTCGAACACCAACCTGTTGATAAAAGCTTAGTGTCTTTCTCGTGAAGAGTAGAAATCACTCCTTGCAAAGCAGCGCTGAGATACGATGAAGTAGTCGTTGTACTAGCCAAAGGTTTGTGAGGAGGTCGTTCATGAATGGTGCGAATTGTTGGACGAGGGCGAGCACGCGGGGGAACAACACTATTAGTTTGTGTTGTGACTCCAAAAATGTTGTGAAGAGTTGGAGGAGACTTGTGAGCTTTGAGTACATAGTAAAGGTAAGCTAGGATATCCGTGTGGGTGTAACCCTTATGGTGACTCCACACTGCATGGTGGTCAAGGACATGAGCAACAAACTCTTACTGCAAGAAGCAATGAAAATGCGTTGGATTCAGCAACAACCTCTTGCAACAAACTCTTGCCGCAAGAAGCAACGAAAATGCATTGGATTGAGCAATGCATTTTCGTTGCTTCTCAAGAGTCCTGAGGACGAGGTCAAGGACGTCACACCATTTGGCAATTTGCTGCAAGAATTGGTATTTGTTTCATCTCTCTACCCATTTGGACAGTCTCACTTATACTCGTCTTCAAGAGTTGTTGCAAGTGATGCAAGAGTTTGTTGCAACAAAACTCTTGCAAACTCGTCCTCAAGAGTTTGGACTCTTGAGAAGCAACGAAAGGTTGCAAGTGATGTCCTTGTCAAACTCTTGCTGCAAGAAGCAACGAAAGGTTGGTGACCGAACTCTTGAGAAGCAACGAAAATGCATTGGATTAACAATGGACAAGGATTGCAGAACGCCAACTATTCAACTTCAAAGGAGGAGACGAGAGCAGATCGAGAATGTCCGGCCAACTACCTTTTGTAATTGGCAATGTACTCGTCTAGTCCAATTGTCAGTGCCTAGAGCACATCGGCAGTTTCCCCATTCGGCCGATACTTCGAGCCTTCTTGAAAAAACTTGTGAAGGCTATCATCGGAGATGTTATTGTAATCAATAGACACAATATTGTCATCCACAATATCAAAACAATGTGGAAAGGCTCTGCGGCATTCGTAATCAGAGGAGTTGGGTAAGGTCATGCCAGGAGTAACACTCAAGGCCACATCAGTGAAGTTATAAAACTGAACACGCATGGGTGACATTAGTTTGTCACATACACGAACATGTGTGGCTGCTTGAGGATTGGGGTGCAATGCAACTAGATCCGACAATTGTAACACATGGCGCAAGTTTGTAGCACGAGCTACCTCATGCGCATGTACGACCTGCATGTGGTCAAAAAATGGGTCACAAGGTTGTGTTGTGTAATATTGGCGGATATGCTGCGATTTTCGGATGAGGCATTTGAGTTCTTGAATAACTGTTTTCATATGTGCATTAGAGACATTATTGTAAAGCCATTACAAAAGTCGTACCCGCCATGCTGGTGCTGATTGCTCAATATCAACCTTGACACGACATCAATTAACCGAAGCAACTTCAGTGAGAAGACGATGCAATGAGGTACGAATCATAAGTTGGGGACCCGGACAAAGATCAACAGCAAAGGACCTAACCAAAGGTGTTGGCAAGAGGTAACCAGTGAGGGAGTGTTGTCAAGAGAGGCAAACAGTAAGCGGGGAGCGGGTGTAGATAAAAGGGGTGCAGCATAAGAGCCAACGGGTGTTGGTAAAAGGGGTGCTATGTGAGAAGGATCAGCCACTGCAGGAACCAATGGAGCAGCAATATATGTGGTAGGGAGGGAACCAGAAGGAGCTGAGGCATGAGGAGGTAGAGGGGGCTGAGGAGCAAAGGGACGAGGGTCCATTTGTGTCCAACGACGAGGGCGAAAGTGTCGTCGTGGAGCCGACAGTCTAGCCATTGGAAGGACTGCATTGAAACCAACCGGGTGAAGAGTTTGAAGTTTACGAACCCAAAAACCGTTGCGGGGTGCAGCAGCCCGCCGAAAGAGGGCATGATCAACAAGACCTTCGGACATATGATAAATTCCAAGGGTCAAGCAGCAAAGTTGAATGTTGGTTACCCACACATTGCACGGTAGAGATGGCGGTGGTGAAAAGAAGCAGAAGAGCGTCGTGTACGCCAATGCTCTTGCAACCGTTTATGTGAAGAATGCATCATCAGTCCAACATAAAAACATCCTGAAGGCAAATTAACAATTTCATAAATCACTTCTCGAATAGTGAGGGAGTCCATACCTGGTTCAAGGGGTTGTTGATCTAAACCTCACAGTTGCAACTCAAATCGCTCTACCTGTACAACACTGATAAGAAGATGGAGTTGTTTCTTGCGCCAACCTTCTGCAGAATACAAATTCGTATTCCACTCCAGGTGTGCACGCCAATCTACACGATGAGAGACAGATGCCTGGCGGTTTGACATGTGAGCATGAGCAAACGAAACATAGTGTCATGCCAGCGGCAGAAGATCTCCCGAGAGGGGTGGGAAGTATCGAGGTAGCCCCTTGATTATTCCTTACTTGTAGATTCATTGTTGATGGTTATGCAACAATTATTTTTCGATTTTTCAATTTTCCAATGCTAAGAAATGGAGGTGAGTGCACAAGGTGAAAGGACTTTAGGCCCGACGGCTCAGGCCGGGATCTTCTCGTCGTCCTTTTTATCTGTTGTTCATTGCCAGCAACATTGTCAAAGAGGACGTTGGGTTTGAATGCGAAACTGCATCTCCCAATGAGTGTGCTCACAACAGCAATGCCAGGAGCCTTGCACCGACAGACCAACAGTGCCTACATTAAAAGATGTCACCAAACAGTTGACACATGCATAAACCAGCGTAAAAGGATTATCTCAAAGAACATGGAACAAGAGGTGAGTGGGCATGGGGGCAGCCGCCGGGTGTTGCCAACCTTAGGCGGGCCATAACTCTACCCACTGCACGAGAAAGGGGTACATCCCGTGCCCTTGCGGTGACCGCCATCACAATCACATCGTGCACGAAAGGAAAAAGAGTACATAACAATTGTACACAACGAATAGACAAAACAGATTGTACACAACGATTGTACATGTAAGGGATGTACAACAGGAATGTGCATAGTTACAATACCAAGAAGAGCCAAGCAAAACATCCGTAACAACATCTGTCATAAAAAAAAGTGAAGTAGCTGAGTTTATCATGAAACCAGCAAACTAGGCATACGACTCCTTTCGTCAACAGAGGCAACAAAGAAAAAATGCGGAGAAAAAGAAACAAGGAAAAAAAATCGACGTAGGAGGTAAGAAAGAGAGACATCTTAATATATATATATATATATATATATATATATATATATATATATATATATATATATATATATATATATATACTCTCTCTCTGCCAATGGTTTACCGGGCAGTTCTGTTTGTGACGATATATGATACGACTTCGCTAGCGTCCTTCTACTGTTTTTTCCGGTCAGGTTGACCGGCAATGGTCGGGGCCGTTACTAGGCGGCCATGCTGTGCCTCTAGTGCCAGCGGCGTGTCTGGAGTGTATTTTTTGGCTGTGACAGACCTTCTTTGTTTCGTGG
>BFEA01000081.1:639644-650189 GCA_003427395.1 Chara braunii
AACAGTCTGCAGAATCCCCTCACTGATTACACTGTAAATGATAATCTACCTTAACCAAAATCAAAGTAGACTATCACTCACCCACACCAGATGGAAAACTCTACAGACTGTCGGTTATATATATCCTGGAAAGATCACAACCTAATGTACAGGATCTCAAATTTTCAGATTTTTTCATCAATTCTTCTGAGCACAAAAAATCACCGAAGTTCGTGGTTGAAAATCCTTGGACTGGACCCGCCTGTGTCTGCTGGTCGCCGCCCCCCCTAAACACCTGTTCCGTAAGGCCAGGAAAGTTGAATTTAGGCCAGCGAGGGTAGTGGTGGTTTAATGGCAATCTGGGAGGGGGCCAACGAGCTACCTCTCGATTATGGGCGCTAAGTATGCCCACTGCCCAGTTAGGTTCATGAGGCCAATGGAGTTGGAACTCGTGACCTCCCAAATGCCACTTGTATGCCTCACCAACTGAGATAGGCCGCTGACTTATTTGTCTGTTTCTATTTGTCTTTAGCTGTTTCTTTTTTCTTTGTGGATGCTGAAACCTCATCTTTGGAGGAAACAAACTGTCGAAAACTAAGTTTCCAGTTCCAGCTGAGGGCGTACTCAAACTTGCAATATCCTAAAGGTATTTGACTGCATTTACGGCCGGAGCTGCATGCATCTGGCCGCAATTCCATCCAAAAATAAGTAAAAGAAATGCCAGTGTGCGTATACCCCGACTTAAATATAAATACACTGGGGAATACTCCTTGGCCGGACATTTCAGTTCTTGAACTGAATTTGGAAATACCTTGTAAACAATCGCAACACTTCTTCAGATAAATAAATAATTAAATAAATGCACTCTCCACAGAAAAAAAGTCGAGCTGAACTGGTTTCTCGATTCATTCGTGTAAATCATTTAAACAAATTAGTTTGTAAAATTAATAAATAGGTTAACATTAATAATAAATAAATAAATAAAGAAAGAAAGAAAGAAATCCGACGTCTCCAAATGAGAAAAGTCGCGGTCTCCTTTTGCCAAAAAATGAGCACCCATGTACCTCACCTTACATTGTGACCACGGTGAGCCACGTGCATTCATGCACAAAAGTCAGGAAGGACGGAGGAAGGAAGGAGGAAGGAAGGAGAGAAGGCTTAGTGTAATGGCTGAAGTACCATGGCTCGTCACTGGCTGGCTGAAGAACGACAGATAGTGAGAGTGCGGCACTTCGCAGCTCTGCACGCTACTCATTGCCAAGCTTAGCACAACTCTCTCTGTGAGCCCAATGAATGCTTTTTGAAAGGAAAAAAAAAGAAAAAAAAAAGAAAAAAAAAAGAAAAAAAAGGAATACATATTATGTAAGGCAAAGAAAAAAACTTTTTACAGATGTCATCCGCACAGCTGCACGGACCTAAGTGTCATTCACAATCTGCACATACATACAAAATAGTAAAATACATTTCACACTTACTTTCCATCATGTAATTAGTTCTGAATCTTCAGATCTAAAGAAATATATAAAAGCCACTACTTTCCATCATCATATAATTAGTTCACAACTTCTCATCCAAAGAAACATTGAAACGCCACCCTCAGAAGAAGATAGGTTGATGTGGGGGGTCTAGGAAGCAGCAAACCTGTGCGGCAGTGTGCCAGTTTGGTATTTAAACAAAAAAAAAAAAAGCCACCTGTTATTGTGTGCGGCATTGTCTCACTTTGGTTGGGACACCTGAAACTGGCCAGGCACGAATGTATGTAGCCCTTTGAAAACCAAAGAAAGACGGAATTATTAATTAACCTACTTCTCATCGGAACCGAAAAAAGCTCTTTCAGCTGTCTCTGCTGATGAGAAGTAGGTTAATTCTGACCAGCCTATATTATATTCTGTGCTTCGGAACTCAGCCGCATAACCATCCTCTCTCCCAAAACCACCCAGCACCGTCTACGAAAACCATCTTCTAGCAAAACCACCCACCATCTTCTCCCAAAACCACCCACCACTACAGCTCGTTTAGGTCCTCTTTTCAGAGACACCTTGAGCATCGTTTCCTCGTCAGTACTGGCATGGCATAGTCCATGGCAAAAAACAAAATATTGTCAACACTTTTCTGTCAGTGTGCTGTTTGCATCCTCTTTTTCTTTGCCTGTGTCCTTCTGTAACCACCACTAGCTCTCCCAGGCAAACGTTTAAGACGAATTTGTGTACATACGCATTCGGCCGGGGCTCGGTCTCCCTCCACCTCCCGGACGCCAGCCCAAAATAAAAAAGGGAATGCCGCGGTGGTTCATCTCTGACTAGGCGCACAGCAGAAAAATCCGCCATGGCAAAAAGGAGGCATGGAGGTAGGGGGGTGCTTTAAATCGCAATGACGTCAAACCGGAAGCATAAGACGGAATTGACAAATATACTCCCTCAACCACCCCTCCTTCCCCGCCCTTCCCCCCCCCCCCCCCCCCCCCCCCCCCCCCCCCCCCCCCCCCCCCCCCAGATCCCACCTCAATATCACTTTTGCCCCTCACGGGGTGAAGACTTGGAAGTTGGAACTTACCAAAATCTGACTCCTTTTTTTTGGTTTTATTAAATTTATTTTCCTTTTTCCCTTTCTCATTTCTACTCCTCTTTCTTATTTACACAATAAAAAAATAATGAATCAGAATTTCCTTAACTTTTAAATTCCTCATCAGTGGTCTCGTGCAGTAGTACCAGCACCGTGACAATCGACTAAAACCAGTCAGCTGCCGATGAATGACCCCCCACAGACACAAGGGGGATGGCAGAGTCACTACTACCCTCAGTCTGAGAGCCTTCTTGGAAGAGGGAGGGGGGGGAAGGAACAAACCCCTGTACACCCCCCTTCATGAAAGGGGATTGAATAGACCGTTCCCAGAGATAGGTACAAAATTACAAATAGAAAATGACCAAACCATGTAAACAAAATGCCAATGCGAAGTGGCAGCATCGAACCCGAAAAATGGCATCTTCCAGTAAAATGATCCGAACCACGACGACAACACTCGTGAGAACCCATAGAGCTGCTATTGATCACTCGCTGTTGTTGGCACTTGTTGCTGTCATGAATGACCTGATACCGAGGATGATGGCGATGACAACGGCGGCGGCAAACGACCATGATGACAATGATGGCGTCAGTAATCATCGTCGTTAGTAATGACAATGACAACAGCGATGGTCATGAGAACAACTGGAATAAAAGACAAAATTTCCAAACCCAAATTGGTGGCAGTGTCGGGGTCGAGGAATAGGCCTCGCTTCGCCACTCACCACAAGCACAAACGACAAAATTTATGACCGTGTATCTTTCGACTCCGTTCTCATTTTACACATTTGGTGAGTGGTGGATCGAGGGCCCTACTTCTGAATCCAAATTGGAGCTTCCCTCTACCCCCCTCAGATTCGCACCACTTAAAAACTCACCGAGCGGTACACCAAGTCGTCATTGAATCAATCCTCACTGTTGAATGAATCTCCGCTACGCCAGTCACCGTCGAATGAATCTCTGACATCTTTGAGATCATCCATCGCACGGGGATGTCAGAAAAAAGACAGAGTCATACCTACTCAAGGCACATGGCTGGCATATCTTTATCCGAATGCAGGGATTGGCAGACGAGGGTGCGTGAATAAAAAAACTTCCCGTTAACCCTGAAGTCTCAGAATGTCATCACCCAACATCAGCTTATGTTGCCTACACCAAACTCACAGGGGGAAAAACAAAAAAAAAAACAACAACTAACATCTTCCACCGCATAGAATGCCTGGTCATGATCGCAGTATCTAGGCCGAAAATCGTACCAAATACAGATATAATGACCAGGCGTTCTATTCGGATGAAGATGTTAGTTGCCACCTCAGATCAGTGACAAGCGGACGCCAAATGCCCCCGGCATCAGACCCGCTTTCACCTCTGTTATGCCAACCCTTGTGCCTTTTCTGCCAATAGCAGACGGAGTCCGAATGAGACGACGTGCCTTTCTGCTCATAGCATTCGGAG
The DNA here is from genome assembly GCA_003427395.1 of Chara braunii. Lineage (NCBI taxonomy): Eukaryota > Viridiplantae > Streptophyta > Charophyceae > Charales > Characeae > Chara > Chara braunii. The sequence goes on from BFEA01000081.1 coordinate 643,641, forward strand.
CCCGAATGAGACGACGCGCTGAAGCAAGAGCGAGTCAATCTCCGTCCTCAATCGTAAACACCCTGCAACTCACTGCAATGAGACGAAGGTCCGAGTTTTCCCGTTCAGTTAGTTAAGAGTCCTTGTTGCCTTTAAAAGATGCAAGCAAGTCTCTATGTAAACAAACTTAATTCGGTACGGGTAGTGCCCCGGTTTTCTTTCCTCTAATTTGAAGTTCTGCTGACAGTACTTGTGAAGGTCTTCTGCCGAGAGGACATACCTAAGCAGGCTCCAACGGCCCAAGAAGGAGAAAATCATCCCGAGTCTTAAAATACCTCGTGACTCAACGGACTTGCTGCAAAGAGACCGTCTACATCTCAAAGACGGCCCGTGCAAGGCTCAACATAGCGCGGTCGCTGGGCTTCCTGTTCAGAGCAGCAAGTCAACGTCAGTCTTCGGCACCTCACACCTCAACGGACTTGCGGCGGTGGGATTGTCTATGTCCGGAAGACGGCCCATGCCAAGTGTCTGCATAATGGACCTCCAGCATAGCCCAGTCCCAAGCTTTTCGCTCTGTACGATGGAGTCTTCTGCGTCTTCTGCCATTGCTGTTAGGTCTGTGGCAGGAGCAACTCTGCTCACTGCAATGAGAAGGACCAGAGTTTTCACACCAGAAGGGTGGACATGCAAGGGGGCTCTATATACAGGGGCACCATACCCCAGCTTCCCAGGTTTCTTTTCTCTACTACGACGTGGTTCTCCTGACCAACAGGACCACAGGAGCAGCAGCAAGTCAAGCTGTGTTGTTGACACCACCTGAGGACTCAGTGCAGTCAGAATGACCACATCCAAGGCTTCTATACATACAGAAGCAGCAGCATGCCCCAGTCGCCATGCTTTTCTTTATCTAAACTACGGCATCTTCTAACTCTTCTGCCTGCCGACACGGCTGCGGAGCTTGCCTCAGCGCCTTTCTTGCAAGAGGGCATGCCTTAGCTGCAGGAAACGGACCCCTCCCACCTTCAATCTTTGACACCACTGCACTAGAATGAGTGACCGCCACAAGAATGTCTGTCCGCTGACCTCCTCCCACTGGCAGAAGGTTGCTCGATCATACAGAAGCAGCACGCTCCGATCACAGCTAGTGCACTCATTTCCATATCCCAGTGTAGGATGGCTCCACATACAGAAGCAGCATGCTTCGATCACAGCAAGCGTTCACTTCTATCTTCGACACCGCCGCAATAGAACGAGTGGACCGCCACAAGAATGTCCACTAACCTCCCACTCTCAGAAATCGAATGCAAGGATGGCTCTCATACAGAAGCAGCATGCTCCAATCGCAGCCATCTCATACAGAAGCAGCATGCTCCAATCGCAGCCACCGTTCATTTCTTGTTGGACATAGATTCTTCTGACTACTGGTACGACTGGGGCTCTTCTGACAGGAAATGCCTAAGCAAGTTGACGCCCTCTCCGACTTCGCTACGAATCCTCACTCGCGCACGCCTTGCATGGCATACACTCCACACAGGACCTTTCCTGAATGAATTTTGGCTGCAATTACAACCTCGTGCGGTCCAAAACTCCTACTAAGGTTGTTCACGTATGGCCTGAGAGTTCTGGCGTTCGGAAAAAGGCACGGTCAGCATATATATAAGCATGCTCGGACAGTAGCATCCAAAGGCTAGCACGTTCTCACTACTACACTGCACACACACGACGAGCCAAACCACTTACAGCTCTCTCCCATAACCATGTGGGAGTCTTGGGAAAACCGGCCGTGAGGGGCACGGAGAAAGTGGAGGGGGGTGAGGGGGATGGGGACGGGAAGGGGGAGGGTGACTTTCCTCCATGCAAGTCGATTGCCTACGGAAACAAAAGGCGGGGGTCACCTGCTGCAGAAACCCCTCAAATGGACTCTGCATGATGCAGAACCCCCTCAAATGGACTCTGCATGAAGATGACAGAGATGAAATTGATAGGCGAAAGTGTAAATACACGATACGATGATTGCCCGGGGGTGGGGGAGTGGGGGGGGGGTGCGGCGGGCTTTCCTCCATGCAAGTCAATTGGCCGCGGAAATGGACTCTGCATGAAAATGACAGAGAGAAGAAATTGATAGGCAAACAAGTGTAAATACAAGATGAGATGCTGGCATTAAAGAGTGAAGGTCAATTTTGCAAATGTTACTTGACAATTTGGGGAGACACTGACAAGAAGCTGCAGTTGTCAGTGTCCCCATGCTTCTTCTTTGTTAAAGCTCCTCAGAAGCAGACCATGTCAGTTTTGAATGGTCCACAACCAGGACAACATCATCGTCCAGATTATGGGCCTTGTCTCGGGCCCTGCCGCGTTTATCACCACCACCGAAAATAAGGGAACCCACAGTTTTCATATCACTTCCACCATCTTGATCTCCACCCACGGGTTTCATCTTCTTATCCTCCTCTGCGTCCTTCTCAGGAATGCGTGGGAGTGACTGCTGCTGCCGGTGGTTGATGGCTTCCTCCACATTTCGCACGCACAGCGCGCTGCTGAAATCGTCGCAAGACAGAGCCGATCGCTTCGAGTGACGCATCCATTTGATCGCCTCTTGGATGATCTCTCGCATCCGGTACTCCACATCTGGTGCAAGCGCAGCTGCCACCTCATCGGCAAGATTCACTCCAATGCTCTGTCCAATACCTTGAATAGTTTCCTTCAGAAGCAAACTCATCTTCACTATCAACCACCGCCGACTTTCTGCCGACACAGGTGACCCAAGTACAAGAAGGCTAAGCTGACAAGCTTACCTCCCTGGCTCCAAAAACCACCTACGCACCTTCCCAAGGCTCACACTTCCCTGTCTAATAATAGATGCATCCAACACAAGCGCTTCCAACCACGGGGCATTTGTATTAACAGAGTATTATTGTTTTTAGGGTCATCCCATGACACCAAAACCTTTCAAAAGCAAAAAAAAAAATGCTATAGGCAAGAACCGCAGCAAAGCGACGGCATGCCAGAGGCAACACAAGGTGAAACACAGCTAGAACTGCGAAACAGGGAACTCAGCCGTGAGATTACCTCACCTAAAACAAATAAAACCGGTGGGATCCCACCAACCGGGTTCGCTCAGTTGGCACACCCATAAACTGCTGAAATGTAGACCCGAGTTCGAATTCAGATGGAACCAGATGAACGAAATTCCTGAGTTGAGTTAACCCCAGCAAAGCGACGGCATGCCAGAAGTGACAGAAGGTGAAACACAGCTAGAACTGCGAAACAGGGAACTCCGCCGTGCGATTACCTCACGCAAAATAGTTCAAACCGGTGGGTTTGCACCAACCGGCTTAGCTCAGTTGGTACACCCATAAACTGCTAAAATGAAGACCTCCTGAGTCCGAGTCCAGATGCAACCGGACGAACAAAATTCCCTGAATTACCTAGGGCCGGTCAGTTTCACGATGACATCTCCAGACTGTCGCCCTTTTTAAAAAGAAGAAAAAGTTTGAAAAACTGGTGGGTTTGCGGCAGAGATCCCCCCGTGCTATCCACATGATTCCATGCCACTGCTCTTCACAGGGAGGAAGGAAGTTGTATGCGACTCCTCCATAAGACGAAGGCACGACAATTACAAAACTTCGACAAAAAAACTGATCCCTGGTTCGATGCCACTGCTACCAACAGGTTGCAAGTGATGTGCAACTCCTCCATACGACGACCAATGCATGATAAGAACAAGAGTCACGAGTACCAACTGATGTTTCCGAAGCTAACGACACATGGCTCTCGAGCGTGCAGCATTCGCGACCGAAGTGAAGTATATCCCCCTGTCGAACGTCCAAAGGAGGTTCTCGCCAACGAGGTTTTAACGACATCGCTCCTGCAGATACATTACTCCTGCAAAGTATTATCTGACATTCGTTAAGTCACTTCCTTTCTGAGATGAATCGACATCTGCTACCGCGAGGTTGGTTGCACGTAAAGTGCAACTCCTCCATAAGAGGACCAATGCATGACAAGAACAAAAGTCAAGAGTACCAACTGATGTTGCTTGAAGCTAACGACACATGGCTCTCGAGCGGCGCAACGTTCCAGACCGAAGTGAGTCATATCCCCTTGTCGAACGTCCAAAGGAAGGTTTTCTCACCGACGAGGTTTTAACGACATCACTCCTACAAAGTATCTGACATTTGTCAAGTCACTTCCTTTCTGACATGAATGGACATTTGCTACCACTAGGTCGCAAGTGATGTGCAACTCCTCCTCCCTAAGACGACCAACCCATGGCAAGAACAAGAATCAGACCAACTCCTGGAAGCTAACGACAAAATGCCATGGCTGTCGAACGTATCAAGGTTCCAGACCGGAGTGAATATTATAGCTAGCTGTCGATCGTCCAAAGGTTCTCAGTGCTTCTCGCCAAAGAGGTTTTAATGACATCACTGCTGCAAAGAATCTGACGATTGTCGAGTCGCTCCCTTTCTGAGATGAAACGAAATCGACAGACAGACGCGTGCATGGCATTATGATGATTCTATGCCTCCAGCAATTCTTGCAATTAATGAACCCTTCCTTGTCCGACCTTCCTTGTCCGACACCCGTCAAGCGACGTCCAGTTCCTGACCAACGCTTCTAACGAACAGTTCACATGACCCAGCAAAATTCTTGCAATTGCTGAGACCCTTCCTTGGCCGACAACCGTGTCAAGCAACGACACCCAGCTTCTGACAAACGGGTCACATGACCCAGCAAAATTCTTGCAATTGCTGAGATCCTTCCTTGTCCGACAACTGTCAAGCGACGTCCAGTTCCTGACCAACGGTTCTAACCAAGGTTCACATGACCCAGCACCGTTAAAATTGGAACGATACAGAGAAAGAAGATTAGCATGGCCCCTGCGCAAGGATGACACGCACGAGAAATGGTCGAAATTTTCCTGTTCAAAAAAAAAAAAAAAATTGGTCGAAATTTTCCTGTTAAAAAAAATATATATATCGTCACAAATTAATCAGAGCGCAAATGCGAAAAAAAGAAGAAATAAATTCATTTTTTATCTTCTTCCTTACAAGACTCCCCCTGTTCAAAACCTCTTGCGTACAAGGCCGCCCACGTATATGTACATAAAATTCTTGCAATTGCTGAGACCCTTCCTTGTCCGACACCTTTCAAGTGACGTCCAGTTCCTAACCAACGGTTCTATCACATGACCCAGCAAAATTATTGCAATTGCTGAAACCCTTCCTTGTCCAACACCCGTCAAGCAACGACACCCAGCTTCTGACAAACGAGTCACATGACCCAGCAAAATTCTTGCAATTGTTTATACCCTTCCTTGTCCCACGCCTGTCAAGCGACGTCCAGTTCCTGACCAACGGTTATAACCAAGGGTTCACATGACCCAGCAAAATTCTTGCAATTGCTGAGACCCTTCCTTGTCCAACAACTGTCAAGCGACGTCCAGTTCCTGACCAACGGTTCTAGCCAAGGGTTCAAATGACCTGACCTATCCAGTCTCTTCAGATCAACCTCAACCTCACCTCAGCGATTAGACAGCGGTGACAAAAAGCGGAATCCCACGAACTCCACAGCTAACAAATACAGCACAACGAACCCGAGCAGAAACAGGAACAAAATGCACCAAAGAGGAATCATGTTTGCTACGTAGGGGAGAGACGCCAGCGGGAGTGCCGCTTTGCCGGATCAACCGATGGTTGTCCACATACAGAGCACCTGTTTGTGCTAACAACTGCCTCTGCACCTCCTCCTTTTCACATATCCCCTCGTACGTCATCACTACACTTCTGTGCCTCTGCTGCTGCCACTTCTCTGCCGCTGCAATGTCATCGTTGCGGCCATGTCACTGCAGCTGTAATGCCTCTGCTGCTTTGCTGCTATTCAGATCGCTGCTCCGTCTCTCAGCTGCAGTATCGCTTTTATGCCGTTGCCGTTTTTACTCGAGCCAAATACATTGATCCGCAACCTACTGACCACACCGGACATCATCTTCCAGTCTCCAACACTTGTCAGGAGTCTTGACCGGTCGTCAAGCTGCACAGAGAGGTGCGCAGAGAGGTGCACAGAGAGGTGCAAGAGAGGTGCACAGAGAGGTGCAAGAGAGGTGCACAGAGCGGCTCTCAGAGGGGTTCGAAAACACTATTTCAGAGAGCAAACTTGCCAAATTCAAATGGGATCAAAAGCTGACAGGAGGCATCATCTTCCAGCCTCCAAAAGGGGACAGGAGTCTTGACCAGTCGTCAAGCTGCACAGAGAGGTACAGAAGTGCACAGAGAGATGCACAGAGAGGTGCAAACAGAGAGTTGCACAGAGAGGTGCGGAAAGGGGTGAAAAAGGGAAGAGCATGGGTAAAGACGAGCGCAAGAGAACAGCGTTACCACCCTGTCTCCGCGTTCTCTCCTCCATGAAATCCTCTTCTTGTCCTCTTCTTGCTGTGTGTTGGGCAAGAGATGAGCAGTCTGGGCTGTTTGAGATGTAGAGAGTTATATGCCAGAACAAGGAGTTCTGAGTTCTCTCTCTCTCTCTCTCTCTCTCTCTCTCTCTCTCTCTCTCTCTCTCTCTCTCTCT
>BFEA01000081.1:653749-668659 GCA_003427395.1 Chara braunii
CTCTCTCTCTCTCTCTCTCTCTCTCTCTCTCTCTCTCTCTCTCTCTCTCTCCCCATTGCCTCCCTCCCTTCCGCCTGTTCGATTCCATCTTTCAATCCGTGCCCTTCATACGCGATCCCGATCTTAACCCCACCAATCTGTTTTTCCCATGGCTGTCGTCAGCTTCCTCTGCCTGTTCGCTCTTTCTCTCTTCAATGCTCTCTATCTCTCCTTCACCTCCATATCCACATTAACCCTGTTTTCCTCTCGCGATCCAGGCCCTTCGTCATTATCCTGCTCCCTCCTTTCCTTACAACCTGTTCCCCTCCCTCCGCGCTGAGCTTCTCTTCCTATCTTGCCATCTCTTCTACCCCACCTCGTCGGGATCCCCCTACACGACCTGTATTCAGCCTTGGCGTTCTTTCCCCTACTTCATCGGCTCCCACATCCTCGCCCTGATTGGCTGACACTTCGACCTTCTCCTCCTCTCGATCCCACGTCCTGATCGGGTCCCCTCCCAATACGTGCTGTCCATCCCCATCTCCACAAATTGGGGTCCCCGACCTACATCCTCCTCCCCCATTTAGGTCAGGACCCTGCTCGACGTCTTCACCATCCACAAGCTCCTCACGTCTTCACCATCCACAAGCTCCTCAACGCCTGCAAACTTACCTTGCACGCTTCACCCTATCCCGACCCAGTGACTCTCCGTCTGCTTCCCCTGTCGCCGCATCCCCATCCTGACCGACCACATCCCGACCCTCTCATCCTCCCAATCCCGCATCCTCACCTTTCCCTTTCGCCCTCCTCTTTCTCCTCTAGCCCATCAAGATTTCGATGGCGACCTTCTCCTCTCTGCTTGAACACGCACCTGACCTCCCCCTAGTGTTCCTTCTCCCCCCTGCCTCTCCGCATTCACGGGATGATCGACGCCTACCCCTTCCCATAGCGGCCGTGCACAAATAATGTGCATAGCACCCCGACAACAAATGCAATAGCAGCCCTAAACGTATCTGTGTGTGTGTGTGTGTGTGTGTGTGAGAGAGAGAGAGAGACCGGGTGCAATTCGCCACGCCGGGCGAACCGACGTAAGTGGCCCAGTGTGAACGGAACTCTCCACCATTTCAGACACAACACGATGTGTGTGTGTAGAAGAGAGAGGTGGAGGGAGAGCGAGAGAGAGAGATGGAGGGAGAGAGGGTGCACATCGCCATGCCACGCGAACTCACCTATTCCCTTTTGGGCGGAGTGTGAATGGAACTCTCCACGTCTTCACGCAGAACACCGGAAGAGACGGGAGAGAGAGGGGAGCGCGAAGGAGGGGGGGGGGGTAGAGAGAGAGAGAGCCGTTCCACTCAGATCGTTTGCACGCGCGCAGCTCGTACTCTGCTCCGCCTGGCTTTTCCTTTCTGGGCAGCGCCGACCAGAGTGTGGGCCGCGCGGTGATAGCCGCGCGGTAATGGCCGCGCCGAAGTGCACGTCCTATCTGCGCGCTATCCAGAGTTGCCTGCGCGCAAATGTGCGCCCTATCCAGACCTGCCTCCGCGGAAATGGGCGCTATCCAGAATTAAGCAGGAGGCGGACGGGCCTACCAATAGCCAGTCAGTAAGGCACACAAGACCCATTCAGGAGGTCGAGGGTTCAATTCCACTTCAGCATTGTATGCCCCTGCCCACACTTCCTGCCCTCCCATCTCGAGATAGCCGACGGGGGTAGGGAGAGGTGCAGCAACCGGCCATAGTGCTCGGCACAGCACCGCCGGTTTCCCCCATGGGCAATGCCTGCCCACCCTCCACCCGTGATGAGGGCCTGGTAGAGCCTTGCTCTGGCACCACCACTGTGGCGCAAACCTACCCCATGGGCTGGGGAGAGATCCAGGTTGGTTGGTGTTCCCCCTTACTATACACAGCGTAGGGAGAGGGTGTGATAGATCATGATGTTGGTCCTTCCCAGTGACCCTCTTTCACAACGGCCTGTGGAGTAATGGAAGTCTTTAGAGTTGATTTGAGTTTGAGGGTTTTTTTTTTTTTTTTTCTCTTTATATTAAACTGATCAGAACCACCAGTTCACGGCCCCTAATTTTGGCGTTCTGCAGTAAACAGCAGAAGTGCCAGGGAAAATCTGTGTAGGGCCGGTATGGTTGTATCTATGGGATGCTGGACCCCGTTTCCAGCAGGTGTTGCTCCCCACCAATAGATGGAGCTTTGTTTGAAAAAAAAAAAAAAAAAAAAAAAAAAAAAGGGGGGGGGGGGGGGGGGGAACAAACGGCCGGAATAGAATTTCTGGCTGTAGACGCGACCATCAACGACGCTTTTCGTTTTTTAGAATATGTGTGTGTGAGAGAGGAAAGAGAGAGAGAGAGGGTCTGCAGTTAGTGTGCCGGCTTGGCAGTCGTGCCAAGCTGGACACACGAACCGTGTCCGTATCTTGCCCATCCTTCGGAGAAGATTCGTAACGAATCTTCTCCAGAGGGTGGGGAAAATACGGACATTGTTCCTGCATCAAGACTAGATGTCTAATTTCTTCGTTAGATAAATTTTGTGTTTAAAAATCCCTCATCACTGGTTTTATTCAAGAACAGTGTTTATTCTAATGAAGAACATTCGCACGGGTGAACACTCTACCTAACTTTTCGCCGAGCTTTCATCTATTATGGTGTGATTTCCACGGAACTGCTAAAAATATTTTTATTACGTGTTTCTTTTCATTATAGAGGAATCGTGTGTGTTTAATAAGAAAATTGCAGCGCAATTGCACAACCTGGCAATGCCAGGAACAGTGGTGAACAGATTAGCATACAATCTCATGAAATAAGCATAACATCAAGCTATTCAATCGTAAGGAGCACCATTGTACACCTATAGCCTTATGCTCATATTTTCCTACTTTTTACCATGCCTTTTCCCAACATGAGGGAAGAGTAGGGGCGGGGGTATGAAGGAGTGGGGTAGGAAGAAGTAGAAGAAGAAGGAGGACCTTCCTCGACAGGACCAATTTCAAGATTCGAGGAAGGAGGGTGGCGCGTCCCTGAAGCGCTTTTCGCCGTTTGCGCCAAACGGCTCATCAGAGGGTGGGGTAGGCTACGTTTCAAGGTAGGCCTTCTACATCGACAAGACCAATTTCCAGTGGAGTAGGGGCGACCGAAGTAGCTTGACAGAGGGATTTAGAGGATGGAATGTGCATGGGGGGTGGGAGTTTGAGCGGGAGGTAGGCGGTTGGTAAGTTGATAGATGTAGAGTCGTGGGATATAAATGGTAGTAGTAAGATATTTTTAGGAGGGAAACTCTTAGCTTTGGGGGTCAAGAGAGCATTTTGGGATGACATCCAAAAGGTACTGTGTGGAGGTTGCTGGTATGTAGGGGATGCTTACCGCGTGCGCGTTGATTTCTGCGTCTGTGATGTGACCGTCCGAAGCTGCAGCCGCCATCGATGGAGGAGGGTGTTGGCTCGAAAAATGGTAGCCAAAGTTCGTCTATGGAGTAGTTGTGTACGGACAAGCCTGGGCTATGCCCAAGACACGTTGTGTGTCTGGGTCTAGCTTTGCAGGCTATGTGAGAAGATAGGGAGGACGAAGTTCGCACACGGTTTGCAGCAGCTGCTGCGGACCGCTAACTGAGTGTGAGGTACCGGAGTCTTGCGACACTGTCTGGTCTGCGCGCGCTTACCTAGGCGGAGGATTACCATGCAAGAGAGGATGAGTGTAGTGCTCGTATTGCTTATAATTGTTGGTTTTTGAATATCGTGTGGGCCCTGGGGTTAGTAGTTTTGGTGGGAGTGTGGGTTGGAGCATTCTGCCCGTCAGGCTGTGTGCAATTCCAGTGTCCGCAGACGGGTGGGGGATGTTTACTGTGTTGTACTGTTTTGAGGGGTTTTGATAGGTTATTAATATATCTAGGTTCGGCATGGGTATGTGTTACGATGTTTGTTTTTTCTGGGGGTCTGTAGCAGGCAGCCTGTGGAAGTCAGTATGGCGGGATATCTTGTTTGTTTGCTAGTGGCTTGGTCCCTTTTCATCCATTTCCGTCGTCAGATTTCCATAAGTTTATTTCCTTTCGTGGTCAAGGTGTGGTCTGCTGTGTATAAGCGACACGATAGCATGTGCTCGTATTTGTACTTTTTTTTTGATTTTTGTCATTTTATGTATGTCTAGTTTCCACTCATGTGTCTTCATTGGCTTTGTGTCTCAGAGGTCTCTTATTTGTTTTACTGGGGTAGGCATTTCTGGGTCTGTATCGGTTATTTATGTGTCAGTAGCATGTTTAGGGGGTTCATTTATTATTGGGTTCGTAAACCTTTTGAGGAAAGCAAACGTAGTACTAGTGTATATTCAGGCAACAATTTCATTTTGTTAATTCTGTGTGGTTCGTGTGAGTAGTAGTTTAACGGTCTGTTTCTAATTAATTATAATTTATCGGGGGGTTGGAGGTCTGTGTTTGCTTTAAATGGGTATGTTTATTTAGTATCAAGGAGTATTCTTATTTTCTTCTACGACACATGCCGTTAGTAGGTGTACGGGTATGTTATGTTTTATGGGTTTGTAATCCTGTGCGAGCTACGTGTATGTGTGTGAGTGCAGGCTTAAATTGTGTGTGTACGTCTTGATCTGTACTGTGTGTGCTCGTAGGTGTTCGTGGAAGGGTTATTGTGATTGGTCGAGTGAATAAGTATTTTAATCTTTCATTATTTTTATTATTATTATTATTATCATTATTACTTATTAAATTTTATTATTATTATTATTATTATATTTAAATTTTTATTATTATTATATTTTTTATAGTTCTTTTTATTATATAATTATCTATTATAAATTATTATTATTATTTTATTTTATTTTATCTTAGTCAATATTATTTATATGTATATATGTGTGTTTGTGTGTGTCCCTCCCGCATTCCCACGTGATGGGGGCCTGGAGGGGCAGAGTACAGATGGCGACCCTGCCCCTCCAGGGGGTCGCCATCCGTACCAGACATGTCTTTATTGACAGTCTACACACACATGTTTTGGAATAGAGATTGGAGGGGTTGGCGTGTTGTGCCGGGGTCGCATGTGAAAGGCTGGTATTGGGTAGAATTGTTGAGCGTCATTTGGATTACGCCATGACATTTTGCTGGGTTGAAACCATTGTCTGTCATAATTCTGATAAGGTGCATCAGGTCTTCGACAACTTGTATTGGTGAGGATGTTACAGTCATGATAGTAATTGTCTCAGGGATGAGAATTTTGATTGATTGCAAAACTGGTCTATTTGAATCATATTTAATGAATTGGTTGATGGAGAAATCAAGTTCTCTTCTTTTGTCGAACTTCGAAGTTTCATATGCGCCGGATGTATGATTCGTGATAGTGATGGTGGTATTCAAGAAGGTGCATTTGTTGTTGCCTGTTATGGTGTCACTAGAAGTCTGTTCTTTGAGGCTTACAATATTAAGTGGGTAGAGATAATATTTACTCTTTTTGCTCTTAATAGCTGTGTTTATGAATTCCTTGATTCTGGGGTTGTTGATGCAGTTCAGATCATCAAAGTATCTGAAACAATTCTGGAATAGGGGAGCAGATGGAGATTGGGTGTTAGTCGCAGTTTTTTCATGAATCTGTATTCATACGAAAAAAGTATATGCTATACCACATGGGAGAACAACTGAGTCCCATTGGTATTCCCAGCGTCTGTTTCCATGTGGCGCCACCATGTGTAGTGTATGCGTTTTTTATTAACAAGTTATTCATTCTCCCGATGTCAGAGGCACTTAGTATTGTTGTGGTGTTTTGTCTGAGTGATGTCCAGGTTGCCCCGACTTCTATCTCTGACCCATTGTTTTTTATATTGCATGCAATACCGGTATTCCTCCCATATGTCTTCCTTGCTTCTTTGAATGCAAGATTGATGAAGAAGTTGATATCTGCAGGTAGTCCGTCTTCTGATTCATCCGTTGGGATTGACTCATAACATTTTGTGATATCTGCAGAGTATATATTGTAGATGTGTGCGGGTAGGTTGTATATGTAGTCTGAAAATGACTCGACTATCCACCAGAACGGGACGTTTACTCCGAATTCTTGTTCTGTTGATTGTGTGAGCATACCACAGTGCTTTTTGACCGTTAGCGCAATTTTCTTTAGTGTGGCAGCACAGATATCTGCAAGGGGGGAGAAGATTACGTCTGCTGCATTCGTCAACCATCTAAAGTCGTTTTTATGTTTTTTATATGTTGTCATAAGGTAAGGTAACTCTGTGTTTTTGATAGGTACGTAGGGAAAGTTTGTTTCGATCTGACAACAGATAGATCTAGTTATTTCACCTACTGTACATTCACATGGAGTGAATTCTGTTCCTGAAAGCCTACGTAGTGCGAGGTACCTGATGAGGTTAATACAAGTAAATGTAGGAGTGTTAGGTGCTTTGTCAGTCCCAGATATGTAAAAGTGTTGTGTTAGAAAGTCAATTTAATTTCTAGTACTTGGTTTCTCAATATCACTCTTAATTGGAACGTGGAAATTTGCACAATTTCTATTTACGATCTGTGTAAGTTGTTACTGTGTTGCTGTGAGTTGGTCACTTGAAATGATTGAGCTCTTTTGGTTGATTAGTTCTATGGTTTTCCGTAAAGCCAAAGTGCATTCTTTCTTAATCTCATTTTGATTGCAGGGCTTGAGTGGTATGTGGTTGAGACCTTTTTCAACTAGGTTTCTTAAATCTGGGTTTCGTATTATTATTGTGTCAAGTGTGATGGCGTGTGGTTGAAGTGCATCATCACCGCATTGCTGGATAAACTTTTCGTATCTGCGGTGTTGGCAATGGCAAGTTTGGTCTTGTTGCTCATACCATTGGTTGAGGTCAAAATTCTTGGACACAACAGTTGGTTTATATAGTTGTTTGGCGAGGTGGTTGTCATAGGTCCATCCAAAGGTTATGTTCTGTAGCCTTTCTGCTGCGAGTGAGTTATGTTTATTGAGTAAGTTTGTAAAAAGGTTTCTTTTTTTTATTATTTCCATAAGCCTGTTCTTATAGTGTAGGTGGATGATCTTCTTGCGGGGTTCTGTTGCCCGTCTCCAGCCTCTTCGTCCGTCTTCCATGATATGCAGGTAGTTGCCCTGTCGGGAAACACAAATATTTATGACATTCGTTAGTATGGACTGGTTGTATTTATGAACTTTATCAGTTTTCTTTAGTCTAGGGTTTAGGGTTTAGGTGTGGTTTTGGTTATATGCATTATTCTGAGAACGGCGGGGTTAGTAATTGCGGAGGTAGGGGAGCGAGGAAATTTGGCTGATTTCTGTTTTGGGTTTTGGAAAGGAAAGGGTGAGGGGCTGGTTGGCAAGAAGGTGATACATATGCGAACAATGTTTTGTGTTGAAAAAAATCTTAAATAAACTCATCGGACACATATATAAAGAATCAAGTTTCAGTAATTACTGTCGGGTGAATCTCACGTGCGTCATTATGGTACCTATCTAGGGATTTCGTTCAGTGGAAATTCAGTTAAAATTTAATGTGGTCTGAGTACTTAACAAATGCAGTAATCAGGCCTCCATATCGAGTAGTAGATTCGAGCATCTGGGTCTGCTAAGTGCTATCTCTAGCTATCAATAACTTCCTTTGTTCTACAGATTAGCTAGCGCTAATCTATCTCTGTCATAGTCGTTGCACAGGTCCCTTCTGATGGTCTTGGGATGCAAGGAGCCGTCGTCGTTGCCGGTGTAGATCTCGCTGTTGGTTTCAGTTCTTGAAGCAGCGAGGGAGTCTTCAATGTCGAAGTTCTTGAAGATGTGACCGAAGGTATAGACCGCTCTGGCCGGAGTATCTGGAGAGGGTGATCCGACATTGATGGTTGTCTGACGTCGGGTACCGTCTTCAATGCTTTGGTCTTGGATGTGGATGACCTGGACCTGCGGCGGTTGTGTGACTGCTGTCTGTGCTTGCCCTCTGTTGATTTGGCTGCGTGTGAGCAACCAGCTAAGGCTGCCTGCCAGCCGGATAGCCGAGCCAATCTGTAGGGATCCGTGGGGGGTAGTGGTGGAGAGTGGTGCAGGGGGGCGTGTGCCTGTCAATTGGCCTGAAAGTTGGAGAATTGGTGCCGTCGTGGACGTGTTGCATGGAGTTGCGAGGATGCTTGTGATGAATTGATGTGTCTGCGCTTGCTGGTTTGCATTAGCGTGGTTTCTGTTCCTTCGTTGCCCGACGTTGCTGCGTCGAGCCCCATTGTGGTTTGGTCTGCGTGGCCCAGTGTTCTTCCTTGCTCTTTTCTGTTGGCGGTTGTCTGGGTCGCAGTGCTGCAACGTGCTGTGGCTTGGATTGGGGTTTGGTGTTGTGTTCTGGTTGCGCGGTGACAGTGACTGAACAGGGGGATTTTGTGCATGTGGAAGTGGTGCAGTTGAGCGAGGCAATGCTGCTGCAGGAGGTGGGATAGAAGCTTGAGCATGTTGTGGGGCTGGCGTGCAGCTGTGTTGCGGATTGTGTGTGGCTGGTGTCGTGCTTGCTGAAGCAGCTCTTGGGCCTTGCGCAGTGTTTGAGGCAGGTGTAGTGGAGGCGCATTTGCCAGAGACTGGTGTGAATGGCAGTGGTGTCTGTCTAGATCTGCTTCTGTGTGCAATGTCCCGTTCAGCAGCCCACACACTTCTTCTGCTGCTTCCTGCTGCGGCTGGTGTCTTGGCAGGGGCGTCGGGAATCATGATGCTCGCGAATCGGTTTGCAAAGGGAACATTCTTCAGAGAAGGATGGTCAGTGAGTCCTTCGACAGTAGTCATGTTATCGTCGATGAGTCTGTCAATCAGGTCTCTCATAATCTGCCTCATGTGCAGGAAGGTGACTTGGGCCAGGACTGGTCCCTTCCATTCTGTCTCTAACTTCTGTTGAAAGTCCAGCATGCGTGTCACGTCTGTTGGCGCCGCTGGGTCGAAGAAGTTCAAGTTGGCGATGTAGTACCATATCATATGATCAAACCAGGTGATGGACTTTCCGCAGTTCTTCTCACGGGTGCACTTGAGATATGGTCGGCCGATGTTCTACATTTTCTTGACTTCTTCTAGTGTCTGTGGGACTCTAGTGAAGCCTTTCTGTGTGAGAATAGGCTTAGAGACTGCACATTTGGTTTTGTCCAATATGGACAATATGGGGAACTTTCCGTCAAAGGGTGGTCTGTTGGTGGGGAAGTGAAGTGCAAAGTTGTGTGCAGCCTATTTGCATGCTTCTATATCAGCGTCAGACAGATTGGCAAGAGCCTTGTATCCTTCAATCGAGATGGGCGCAGTATAATTGAAGGAATCTAAGTGCCAAAGCTTGTGTGCAACATGCTTGCTGTTCTTCTCTACCCAGGTATCCGAGGCAATCGGTAAAAAGTGGCTGTCTTGTGCAAATTTGTGCACTTCCCCTGTGTGATCTATTGTGGTAGAGGCATTGGCTGTTACGGAGCTGAGCCTCCGCTCATGCTGCTTCTCTAAATAGTCTATCTCAGCTTGAGACAGACCAATCCGTTGTCTACGAGCCTGTCTTCTGACATTTACCTCTGTTGAGATATCAATGTCCTCGACATCATTCAGGTGATCAGAGCAGTACCCAAACTTATCTAGCATAGTCTTCTCACCCTTGGCAATGACCCTGTTAAGTTCCCTATTATGGATCCGATTCCTGCTAAGGATGACTGCCACATTGGGTGCATAGGCTTCAATGAGACAGTGCATCTTCTCTGGCTCAGTTTCATACTTAGCACTAATAATCGCCCAATCACTGAAAGTGAGTGTCTCAATTAGGCTGGTCGGTTGAGTGGCAGCGTGGAATAGGTGGAGAATTTTCTGTGGGAACGTCATCATGATCAGCTGAGAGTGAACAATCGGTGGTTGCAAGTTGGCAAAAGGAGCCACCAAGGGTGCCAGATCTGCATGCCAGCCGCGGTTGATGATCTCTTGGTCCTGCACATGTCAACATAGGCAGGGTTGGTCAGTTAGTTATGGTAAGTTTTTTCTGGGGGGGCTAAGGGTTACGTGCATCTGTATAGGATCAGAACTAAAGGCCTCTCGGGGGGACTTACCATTACGTTGGGCCAAAGGATCCGTCTGCAAGCTTCATACTTCTCAATAACGCCCTACAAGAGTCAAGGGAAATCAAAATCAATTTGCTTGTTTTTCTAAGCTTCAGGATGTTGTCCAGAGGGAAGAGATCTAGGGGTTCTCATATTTATGTATTAATATATTTCCAAACTTAAAAATTAAAAAACATATATATATACATATATAAATACCTTTACGTAAATTTGTG
The DNA here is from genome assembly GCA_003427395.1 of Chara braunii. Taxonomy (NCBI): domain Eukaryota; kingdom Viridiplantae; phylum Streptophyta; class Charophyceae; order Charales; family Characeae; genus Chara; species Chara braunii. The sequence goes on from BFEA01000081.1 coordinate 663,984, forward strand.
TGTCTCTCTCTCTATATATATGTATATCTTTTAAATATATGGTGCCAGGTAAGTTTGTCATAATTGGGGACACGATTGTTTCACCCGTTTTTTGCCGGTCGCAGTTTCATGTGTATGTCCAATTTCTTGTTATGCTGTTTTTATTTTTTCGTTTGGGGTATGTGGCCGTGATCTCGGCCTGTTTCGATATCTTGTCACGCTCCTACATAAGATATGTTCCACTACCATGGGCCTCTATTCCTGGAGGGTCGCGTCTCTTTACGAGCGTTTTCGTACCCGGTGCGCGTGGGTGTCGGTTCGACTATTAGCCGTTGCTAGTGTTTCAGGTTTTCGGGTCGTAATGGTCTTATCATTTCTCGAAAGGGTGGTCACTTTCTGTGTCGTATTCACTATTTAAATAAGCGAGGGATACGTCAGTGTGTGTAAGGCATATGTGCACTGGTATCCATTTGTATTGTCGTTGGAGTATCTGATTTCGTGCCACTAGCGCCAGGTTTACATATACGTGGGGTCCGGTCTATATCCAAGCGAGCTTCCATATTGATCATGTCGGTTTCTTTTGTAGCGCGAGGGCATATTGCGGGTCGCGTCGTCATGGCGTTCGAGATGTGTGATCTTCGAGATTACCAACTGAATCGTGATTTCGATTTTACTAGTGCAGTAGATCGGCACGAGATTCGTCACTATGAGCTTGATGCCAATGGGGAGTTGGTGCTACGCTTGGTAATTGGGTTGGGTTACGACGGAGAGTACCTTCGTGAAGTAATCGTCTACGTGACGAAGGTAGGAGCTGATGTCCCGAATGTTCATGTTGGAGCTAGTGAGGACATCGTCGAATCTGTGGTGCGCTTGGTAACATCAGCCTTGCTTCGGGAGCATGGCGATTATCTGTCATCTACCGTGGAATGGGAGGCGAATCTGGATGCGCCCTTGGAGGGGCATGCATACATGCGAGGTATATTGCAGTTGTAATAAACCGCGGCGTTTCTGGTTGTCCGTAGTGGTTCCGGGCGATACGTGTAACAGCATGGTAGGCCCTGCGTGCAGTTGTGCGGTATCATTTCGAGGGAACGAGCGTGTTGGTCATCGTGCGGTCGGCAAGTGTGAATCGTACTATAAAGGATCATGTTTTACGAGTATACGGTTTAGTGGAGGATTGAGATCAAGGAGAATCTTGATGGCACGCTGTCATAGTAGCAGGGTGAGCTATGTAGTGCACTCAGAGTGATTCACGGAACTAAGGCTGACTTGGCAACCCTGCCTCATACGTATTTGTGGTCACGTAGTGAGCATGGTTGTGTCTTAAGGGCACCGTTTTGACATGCAGAGTATCATGTGCAGGGCGTGGATCGAATATGTGTGGTGGATCGCCGTTGATTTGGTTAAGACTGCCGTGTTATCCTTTGTGAAATCCTTAGCAGAGCATGGTTATGTGCTGGCAGTGTAGCCCATGGTATACGCGTAGGGGTAAGTGTCATTTGGACTTGTTTTCATGATGCAGTCGAAGGTGTGACGTGTTCCACTTGCGCATGGCGGGCGCTGTTTGTTCTCTATGATTCTGTATTTCTGAATTCGGGTGTGGTATTGTAGAAGAGACTCACTGGGTAGATGTGCGGTCAATCAGGTGTCATGCAAAATACGTTCAAATGAGAGAACGTATACGTTTACTAATTTTGAACGAAAAGTTCATGACACAGCATCCATTTTGTACCACAAAGTGATCTCGTCAGTTGTTCATTTTGGACTAATGTGTGATTCTAGGTGTGGTGAATATTTGCAGTGTGGACGAATATTTGTACCATGTATCACACATATCTCCTGGATTTTGCCATTAGTCGTAGTTAAACTGCGGTTTTACGAACAGATATGCGTCCTTGTGAAATCGTGTCGTATTTTCTGAAAGCTTTAATGAGGTTGCAATTCGGACATGGTGAATTTTTGTATCATCAATAAATCGTTTGCTAAAATGTGCGGATGTTGTAACTGCTTCAGCGTTCTGTCCGTAACAAAATTGACCCTGTTAATATGATGACAAAGTGGCGGTCAATCATAAATAGTGAAAAAAAGTAACTAGTCTTTTCACTATATCCTGCTTCCGCAAATTGTGAGAATGATATGATTTTGTGTATAGGTAATAGAGCAGGTGAATTGCGAGATTTTTTTGTATGTGTGCAGTGTGTCGTGCCAACGGGCATGTGTACGTAAAAAATCATGAGTGGGTATGGAGGTATAGTGAAAATGACGACGGAGCAAAGGGGGGCGAATTGGTGTAGCGTGCGGTCCATCGTGAAGAAGCATCCCGTCTATGTTTACGAGGTTATTGTCGGTCAAGACCGTATGTATTCATATGCACGGTGACCTTATAGCTATCTGTAACATGTAAAGGTAGGGGAGAGGCGCATGAAACAAAGATGGGGTATTACAGGAAGGGTATAATCAGGCAAGGAATTAAAAACGGCGGGGTTGGTATAATAGGGAGACATTTTATTTCGTGTAAGGTAATTAATGATATTATTAGCGAGGTTACGAAAAGAGGGTGGAGGACGGGGTCGAGGAGGGGAGGTCACGAAGTAGTCAAGTTGGTAAGGCGGGGCATGCCTGTGAAATTTAGCAATTTGGTTGTGTCTCTAGGATTTTACCATACCAAGAACAACTGATCTACGCTTATTATAGTAGACGCATGGCTAATCTCATTTGTACTGTCAGGTGGGGAGTCTACCCACACCATTGTATCAAGGCTCAAAAACCAGTGTGTGTTTAATAAGAAAATTGCAGCGTAATTGCACAACCTGGCAATGCCAGGAACAGTGATGAACAGATTAGCATACAATCTCATCAAATAAGCATAACATCAAGCTATTCAATCGTAAGGAGCACCACTGTACACCTATAGCCTTTTGCTCATATTTTCCTACTTTTTACCATGCCTTTTTCCAACGTGAGGGAAGAGCAGGGGAGGGGGTATGAAGGAGTGGGGTAGGAAGAAGTAGAAGGAGAAGGAGGACCTTCCTCGACAGGACCAATTTCAAGATTCGAGGAAGGAGGGTGGCGCGTCCCTGAAGCGCTTTTCGCCGTTTGCGCCAAACGGCTCATCAGAGGGTGGGGTAGGCTACGTTTCAAGGTAGGCCTTCTACATCGACARGACCRATTTCCAGTGGAGTAGGGGCGACCGAAGTAGCTTGACAGAGGGATTTAGAGGATGGAATGTGCATGGGGGGTGGGAGTTTGAGCGGGAGGTAGGCGGTTGGTAAGTTGATAGATGTAGAGTCGTGGGATATAAATGGTAGTAGTAAGATATTTTTAGGAGGGAAACTCTTAGCTTTGGGGGTCAAGAGAGCATTTTGGGATGACATCCAAAAGGTACTGTGTGGAGGTTGCTGGTATGTAGGGGATGCTTACCGCGTGCGCGTTGATTTCTGCGTCTGTGATGTGACCGTCCGAAGCTGCAGCCGCCATCGATGGAGGAGGGTGTTGGCTCGAAAAATGGTAGCCAAAGTTCGTCTATGGAGTAGTTGTGTACGGACAAGCCTGGGCTATGCCCAAGACACGTTGTGTGTCTGGGTCTAGCTTTGCAGGCTATGTGAGAAGATAGGGAGGACGAAGTTCGCACACGGTTTGCAGCAGCTGCTGCGGACCGCTAACTGAGTGTGAGGTACCGGAGTCTTGCGACACTGTCTGGTCTGCGCGCGCTTACCTAGGCGGAGGATTACCATGCAAGAGAGGATGAGTGTAGTGCTCGTATTGCTTATAATTGTTGGTTTTTGAATATCGTGTGGGCCCTGGGGTTAGTAGTTTTGGTGGGAGTGTGGGTTGGAGCATTCTGCCCGTCAGGCTGTGTGCAATTCCAGTGTCCGCAGACGGGTGGGGGATGTTTACTGTGTTGTACTGTTTTGAGGGGTTTTGATAGGTTATTAATATATCTAGGTTCGGCATGGGTATGTGTTACGATGTTTGTTTTTTCTGGGGGTCTGTAGCAGGCAGCCTGTGGAAGTCAGTATGGCGGGATATCTTGTTTGTTTGCTAGTGGCTTGGTCCCTTTTCATCCATTTCCGTCGTCAGACTTCCAGAAGTCTGTTTCCTTTCGTGGTCAAGGTGTGGTCTGCTGTGTATAAGTGACACGATAGCATGTGCTCGTATTTGTACTTTTTTTTCATTTTGTGTGTAGGCATTTTTTGTTTTTGTATAGGGGTGTATCGATTCTGCTACGTCTAGTTTCCACTCGTGTGTCTTCATTGGCTTTGTGTCTCAGAGGTCTCTTATTTGTTTTACTGGGGCAGGCATTTCTGGGCCTGTATCGGTTATTTATGTGTCAGTAGCATGTTTCGGGGGTTCATTTATTATTGGGTTTGTAAACCTTTTGAGGAAAGCGGACGTAGTACTAGTGTATATTCAGACAACAGTTTCATTTTGTTACTTCTGTGTGGTTCGTGTGAGTAGTAGTTTAACGGTCTGTTTCTAATTAATTATAATTTATCGGGGGGTTGGAGGCCTGTGTTTGCTTTATATGGGTATGTTTATTTAGTATCAAGGAGTATTCTTATTTTCTTCTACGACACATGCCGTTAGTAGGTGTACGGGTATGTTATGTTTTATGGGTTTGTAATCCTGTGCGAGCTACGTGTATGTGTGTGAGTGCAGGCTTAAATTGTGTGTGTACGTCTTGATCTGTACTGTGT
>BFEA01000081.1:669284-680413 GCA_003427395.1 Chara braunii
AGAGAGAGAGAGAGAGAGAGAGAGAGAGAGAGAGAGAGAGAGAGGATTCTGAAGAAGTGAGGGGTGTAAAAATAATGAGTTAAAATACCCTACTCCTGAAATCGTTATAACTTTCTAAAATGTGTTAAATTGTTGGATTTTTATAAGAATCCATTAAAGAAGTAATACAAGTAAGTCGGGATTCTTTTGTGTCGAACGCGGGGTACAGAATGTGCCTATGGGTACAAACGAGGGAGTTTGATCGTTGTAATTGTAAGGCGTAGTGATCAGGAGGAGTCTAATTTGAATGTGAAAATTATAGTGAAGAATCTTCTTAATCGAAAGGATGTGTTGAGGAAGTCTTAATGTTTTTAAATAACAGAAGGTGACCTGGCAAGGGATTGGGAGCGGGGGGTGGGAAAGTTATATAGAGATATTACCATTATTAGGATTTGGGGGGACAAAACAAATTATTAGTTGGTGGGGATAGTTGGATATTGGAAGGAAGTTCGTGAGGCGAAGCTGGGAGTGTGTGTGAGTTGGACGTGGTGTCCTATTCTTAGGAGAAGGGAGAAAGGAAATAAAAGAGAGTGTGAGGAATGGGGGGTAGGCAAATAGATAGTTCAAAAAATGATGACGATGTTGCTGCAGGGCGGAGGAGGAGGAAAGGGGGTTTGGACGTGGTGGGGGAAATAAAAAAAGTGTGAGGGATGGTATGTTGGGGGAGATCATCAACTCTCCATGTCATCATCATCTGGCCAGTGTCGGAACCATTGGTTCTCGAATCGCTCGAATCGAGTCCTGACCCTTGAGATATGGTACATGACAAGGATGTGCACAACATAGGAATCAGGAAAAAGAGAAAGGAAGAGAACGAAAGGACAAGACAAATGACAAAGATTGACCCACTAGGACCAAGAATCCCAAGACGAGAAACTCAAGGCCACAAGGACGGAGGACCCGAAGACAGGGGCTGCATGACACATGAAAAATAACATGTGAAGATAAGGTAATTAAAGTGTTGCAGAAAATTGGTAGAGGCGCCCCTCCTTCCTATAAAAGGAGGACCGCCAAAAAAAGAATAATACCCGGATGCTAGTACCATGGAGAAGAGTAGGGCTCGACAACACTAAGAAAATAATGCCTTGGTGCCACTATGGAAGGCGCCAACATTCAGCCTAGGGAGCCGCCCGATTACGACATGAGAAAATCCTAAGTGCAAGGGAACCTAGCAAGGAGCCCACAAATGGATTAGCGGGCACAAACTAGACAAGGGCCCAAGCACAAGGAATTTGAGGAGTGGTGGCCTTTGAATGCCAAAATGAAAGGGAACTAGAAAATAAGAGAGAGAATCTCAATTTCGAGGCTCCTAGGCCTTGAAATTGAGAACGGACTCAAGAGGGATGCAACGAATCACAACGGTTTTAGTTTTCAAGTGCACAGGTACGCTGAACCTGAAAAATGAGATTCTAGTGTGATATGGGAGCAAACGACTAGCAAAGATAGTATGAAGAAAAAAGTCTACGGAGAGAATGGGAGAAGTAGGGGAGTATGGGAGTGAAAAAGGGGCAAGTCGCCACACCATGGTCAATTTGCTTCTTCACAAATAAGTTTTAGGTGCATTGAACAAACCTGCATAAAAACTAGATGCAGTTGGGACAGAAGCGGTAAGAATCGGACACCTAGGGTAAAATAAAGTGCATGTTTTAATACATCTTGTGACGGAATTCATCATAGGATGAAATGGTTACAAAATGCCTTGACTTTTCTTGATTTTCGCTTATAAAATCACGAAAAATCAAGAGGGAAGTAGGTTGTGATGCAATAGACCACAAGAAGTAAAGCAAACACATGTTTCAAGTGTATCGACGACAAGGAAAAAAAAGAAAATGCTTGCCCTGCGGTAAAAGTGGGTCAACTGCCGACATAAAATTTGTTGCGAGAGCTTCACTACGAATTACGGTAAGAATGAATGAGTGCGCTATCGACTTTTTCTGTTTTATACTAATTGCCTACGTCGTTCTTGGCCCAGCGGAGATGCTGGGCAGGGGTTTGGTATCATGTCGGGGGGCACGATGTTCGACCTTCCACGGTGTGTCAGGCGCACCCCACTCGTGACTCTTAGTAGTGTGTCAAGATCGTCATGTGCAAGGTCAGTTCCTTGTCTGATCCAGCTGACACTCCCACGACAAAAGGATGGGGGTGCGCTACTGGACTTTACTTTGGTCCATGTAGGCTCGACGCCCTGCTGTACAGCAGAGCAATACCGACCTGAGACCATGGTAGCCGCCAGACTCGCCCAGGGACACAAAGGTAAAGGGATTGGTGCAATCTGTTCTACAGCGCGTCGAGTTCCCTCTAGTCGAGTTATTCGATATATGCAAGGTAGCAGTCACAATCGAAAAGAAAAGGAAAAAAGGAGAAAATTAAGAAAAGAAAAAAAAATGTTATTCTCGTATTGTGGTTTTGCTCAATTGGGATGTATGCAAGGTGACTCATTACGTATTTTTCTCCCTTTTATTGCCAATTCAAATTTAGTCTCCCTTTTTGTCACTGCACGGGGGAACAAACGGTTCAATTTTGAACCGTGATTACAAGCGGGCGACCTAGACTGGCCGACCCTTCGCATCTCATTTTACTGCAATCACGACCTGCCGTGACTAAGCGCTGCGTAGAAAGTTTCCCAAAGGAAGCACCAACAACCGCTTTGGTAAGAGACTTATCACCCCCACGGAAGGTCATAAGCCCCCTCCTTGCCATCGGATACGGGTACCCGTTTGCGGTAGCTTGATGAACTCGTTTGAAGAGTCCAGAGGAAAGCGTCTGTCGGTATCCCACTATGGAACCATAACTCACCAATGCTGCTACACGATACCAGATTGACAAAGATTGAGACGGTCGAGGAGAAACGATTGTGTCCGCGTCTTGACCGTTAGGATTCGTTCCAGTCCCTACTTATTTTCTCCTTTTTATTATTTTTGGTTTCTTTTGATATTAACTAATAATAAAAAATATTTAAAAATTATTTATTTTTTTCGTTTAAAACACAGAGATCGCGGTGTTGCTTAAGGATTATAAAAATGGCATCATCGGGTATTTTGCTATTGATTAAGGCTGCGACCTTAGGATTGGGATCATTCCGCTTTTACGCATGTGGATTAAAATAGTTGAGTGGAAAAATAGGCCACGTGGATTGCGGGGCGGGGTATCGAATTGGGAGTTAACACTTACCAGTGGTGTGAGTGAATGCCAGGGGATTGTTGAGTGCACTGGTTACTGGCTATATTTGAAGGGCGGCTATGACCTGTCATAAGGGGCTGCACGACTATAAGCCGGACTGTTGGTGGCTTCTAACGCGTTGGACTCCGGTATAAGGGGAAGACCCTTGGGTCACTATGATCCCGAACTTTGACGGTGATGAAGCAAAACTTATGATAAATGTTTAGGGAGGAAGATAAGAGGAGATGAGGGAGGATCAGAGACTGCAGGCGGCGATCATAGAGGCTAAGAACCGAGCAAGAAGGAGGTGCCGGACATATGGGATCACTGCTGAGGTCCAAGTAACAGTCTCGTACCCATGAGACTGAGACTTCTACTGGGACTAGAGAGCATGAACAATAACGTTTAGATCGGGATTCCGAAGAATAGTCTGAAGCGAGTAGGCCTACTACTAAGCCTTGGTGTGGACTAGAGCAGTGGCGACGAGACCACTCTCCTGCCGAAGCAGTGGAAGATGGTCCAGAGGCCAACTTGCGAAGTCAAAGAGATTGAGGCCGTAAGGCGGTTACTAGCGGTGGCCGTGAGGGACAACGTAAGAAAGAGAAAAGACGAATGCATGGGGAAGGGGACGGTGTGTAGGTGTGTGTGTGTGTGACGCACGAAAAGTAGGTGTGCTCTCCTCAGTTGATGTCACTCACCTCTTGGAAAGGTCAGCCTGTGATGAGAGAAGGTTACCGCTCGAGTCTTATGGAAGACTTGGAAATGAACGATCCACAACGGAAGACGCGAGAGAGTGAGACAAGGGAGAAAAGTTTGGCATGAGAGAGGAAAATACGCGTATTTCTCCATCTGATGTCGCCATCAATCATCACGTGTTGTATGCATGATTTCCTCGATTAATCTGTAACGGTGAAAAATGCACGGTGCAACAATTGAATCCCATTATTAGCTTGAGAGGGTGAACTTCGAATGAAGGGTTTCACTCTCATAGTGATGAGGAGATGTGTGAAGCAACGTTATAGAGAACACACAACCGTATCAAGTATCAATTTTACGTGCATACATTTAAATTATAAGAAATACACGAGAGCAACTCATGGTCTGATGTCAACATGATATGCCAAAATTTCAGGTCAAGATAGAACTTGAAGGTGACCGTCAAATAGTTATGAACCCAGACTAGTTGAGAAGGGATGCACGAATGAGCACTAATATCTCGTGCGTTCTACAAAAGATACTCCCTCCCTAAGTTGACGAATGAGCGATCTCTGCAAGGAATGTGCACACCTCGTATGCCTGACACCATGCTGCTACGAGTAAGCTACGGAAACACGATCAACCTGTACCAAGGTGTTTACGAGTAGGGTGTGAGCAAAACTGAGGAGGAAGGTAGACGCTTGAAACAACTATGGTTGTAGGGAGCAGGGAGGAGATTAGTAAAGCGGGGTACTAATGACACGGGTGACAGAAAGAAGTCATACCACAACGTATTGTTTTAAGACGCGAGTGTTCTCATATTGTTGACGTCAATTTTTCTCTTGTTGAGTCTTGCGTGACCGTTGTTAGCCACTAATGGACTATCCTACGAAAAACGAAGGTCTCTGCAATTGTATATGCTTTGGACATAGTTATCGCGACTCATTAGTTAATTACACATTGTTATTGGGTAGATACTAGAACTCTCAAGATTACTATAAATAATAAGACAACTACGAAAGGGCAAATTGTGAATGAGGATGTGACGTTCAGTACGAGTAAAACACGAAAGAGAGGCAAAATAGTGTGTTATGGATAACGTCAGCTGCTTGTCAGTTATTTTGAAACGTGAATTTTAAATAGTGCGTGAGATCGTCCCAATCAGTGAGAATTGATGCAGGACGGGTAAGGCTTTTGCAACACGAATATATGTCTGATGACGAATCTTTAGTGAACCTTCGAGATAGACATTTCACGGGTAGCGACAGTGAATGCCATGGTTGATCTTGCTGTCAACTGAGCAAATTTTGCCTCCTTGCTCGATTTGCGTAGCATTGTTAGACTAAACTTTGTCCCTGTTCAAATCTTCCTTTATGAGGTTTTTCTCTCTAAATTGGTGATTGTTATTATTGATTTTAAACTGACGAGTGAGCATGACATTGCAGAGAAAAGGTTGATTTTTTTGAAGGAGAAATGATAAGAAAGTACGAGTAAGCATGACCTTTGATGCCCTTTACGTACTCCAAGTATGTCTAACCTTGTACAATAGGATCGATTTTGTCAGAGTTACCTCTCACGACCAATGAATGCACTTGGCGGGCTCCTGTACTTGGAAACTGTATGAGTTCAGTCCCGACTACTTCGAATCTTGTAGATGTTCCTACTCTTGTCTGTATAGACTGGGGGTAAAATGCACAATGGAATACGTGCGTTTACATTATATGACAAGAGCTACACGAATGAGCAATAAAACTCTAGTCCTGAGAATAATCGTTATTACCTAGCAAAGTTTTTATAGGACAGAGACAAACTGCAATCCAATTTTCATGCAGATTGTGTCCGTGTGATTTAATCAAGAAACACGTTCAACTTCTTTTGTATTGTAAGTGAGAAAAAATATCAATCATGAACGGTGTTTTTAGCAGTATTCGAGTATGAACTATGTCCTGTTACATTTGGTATAGTGCACAAGTGAAGGTCAGTCATTGCTATCCCACTAAAACACCCAGAGTTATATACAAATAGGTTATGAGAGGTCTAAATCAAACATTACTCAGTTAGTATCTGGGAAAAGACTATTGTAGACGATACTCTACTTGTTATTCAGACCAACATTGCCAAGCGTAAGGGTTTAAGACCTGCAAGAGCTGAAGTCTAGTATACTGATTGAGCGTGGACTGACACCAAAGAAGCTATGTGCATTAATTGTGTGTATTTCGTTACCAACAATACTTTGGTCATTTTTGAAGTGAAGTGTCATCAATAATGCTTTGTGTACTAATTGAAAGTTGATTCTAACTATCAGAAGCATTTGCGAGCAACTGGAATAAAAATCACAATTCGGTAGAGTATAGCCTGTAATCCGAGCGAGGTTTACCGCTTGTGGAATGTATATCATCTGAGCAGTGACAGTCCTTGAGGTAATACCTAAACTGTTAGAATAAGCAATGGTTTGTATCACCCTATGCAATATTAAAACAAAGTATACTGCTGATAGTAATTTTTATATCAATTAAAAGGGTTCGCTATCAATAGTACCTAGTGTATTAATTAAACAAATCCTCTTTTCCTATCGTGCGCTACATACCATTTCTGAATAAAGCTTATAAGCAATGATATTTGGCATGATACTGGAGCGTGGGTTACAGTTCGCAACTTATTGGTCTTAATTTACTTTATTTTATTTTGTTAAGTGGAAAAAACATTGATGGTATGACATGTCTTCATGCAACATCCCCGCGTAGCACATGAGAGGCAGGGTAATCCATTAATATTCCTCGTAGTATGCATGCAATGATAGTCCTCAGTAGAGACTCTGCGTTATATGCAAGTAGAGGAAGTTTTCAGCAACACCACCACTCCGCATACGGGTGGGGCAACGTTTGACACCATCTGTGTACATCGCTCCTTCTGATGTAGTTCATTATCAACGATAGTCAGTGTACTAATCGAAGAGGTTTAGTTAACAATAGTATTGTGTTCTATTCGAAAGTACATTGCCTAAAAAAAGGGTAACCTCATGACATAAAAATGCGCGACTTCTGTTCTATTTAGTTCCGATTGAGGAAAAGACTAACAACGATTGCTTTGCAAAGGGTTGTACAACAAAACAAAATATCAAGAACTTTAACAGAGGGTTCATGCTGAGAGACTTGTAGCGGGTGGATCAAAGTACGACCTAGTTATTGCCTGCTTGCCGTTTACCTTAGCAACAAACTGTTGCTACACGCTTTAACCACAACCTAATTACTGTTAACCTTTTTGTAATAAACTGATTGTTCTCTCTTTCTCACCCCCCCCCCCCCCCCCTCTCTTTCTCTCTCTGTCTTGACTGACGGACTGGATTATATCATACAAGCGGTCAGGGGCAAGACGAGACGCTCCTTTTGGCCTGTCAACAGATAAGGTCGACTAAAAACCTGTGCAGTACAAGCGGAGCGACGTGTATACTGCGCTGGTGGGGCTCTACACTACGAGCAACGTAGACGCAAGAGACAAAGCAAGCGCGCGCGTGCTGTCGCACTTTTCCCAATCAGGCGACTTCAGGTAAATAGAAAGCCAAAAAGATGTCACGCAAGACTTTTGATGAAAATTTTTTCTAAAATAAATAAATTAAATAATGCAAATCCCTTCCTGTTATGTGCGTCCGGCTTCACGCGAGACACTTCAACCGAGACACTTCAACCGAGACACTTCAACCTTAACCTCATCTCAAACCAAAAACTCAAAAATTTATTGCCAAATGGCATGAATCACATCCCCATCAAACCATACAACCCCCATGAAATCCTCAAAGAATTGACCTTGACCCTCAAAGATGGTATAGTCACTACCCCATAACAAAAAAAACTTGCTATCAAATCTATCAGAAAAACCGTAAAACAAAAATGCACAGAATATATACACACACCATAACCACTGATCTAAAAAGTCACAACTTGCGTAGCATCGTATTCGTGTTCGGAGGTGAACTCGAAATATTCTCCCAATAGGAGTTAACGCCCAAAACCCTGCGAACACAAACATAAAATAAATAAATAAATAAATAAATAAATAAATAAATAAATAAATAAATAAATAAATAAATAAATAAATAAATAAATAAATAAAACAGTCTTCGAAAAATCTGAAAAAAAGATATATTATGTAAAACAACAATACAAGCAAATTTTGCCATGGAGTTATGTTCAAATTCTTAACCAAACGCGAGTTTAAAATAAAAAATAAATAAAATAAAAATTATTATTATTTTTTTACTAAAAAAAAATGTTAGCCCGAATACGTTTGCGAGCTGTTCGCGTAAACGCGCGAACACGTTAGCGAGAACGTAGAGGGGCGCAGATACGTTAGCCATGCTACACAAGTCACAAACAAAGTGCAATAAAATCCTTCATCGAAAGGGTGAAGAAGGCACTCAATACCCCGACCATCACCTGTGTCAGCTACATCCGTTTTTTGGTTCTACAAAGATTAACAAGTACATATTTCACCCGCTATAATACACCCCCTTTCAAACTTCTCAACAACAGAAAAATTCCGGCGAGAAATAAAAGTTGAAAAAACATTCAATTAAAAAAAAATCCTTCATATTTATAAATTATAATTCCAATGTTTGTCCAATTATAAATTTTCAGTTTCATTTGATAAGTCCCCGTCTAAAAATGAGTTTTCCCTGCCAACTACATCTATTTGTTCAAGATGGAATGAAAGTCTAGACGAGTTTATGAAATGTTTTAATTAAACTTTCATTCTACTACAACAAATATCTTCGAATTTAGATTGGATCAACTTATTTATGACTGAAAATCCTTACTTAGAATGACAGTCCAATTAAAATATTTCATGAACTCATCCAGATTTTCATTCCATCTCTAGCATACAGTTCAAATAAGAAGGGATACCCCATTCTTGGAAGGAAAGTTCCCAAGTAAGATGAAAATTTTTAAAATTGGAATGAATTTTTTTAGGATGGAATGAAAATTTAAAATTTAGAATGTAATTTTACTATAGAATGAATATTTAATTCTGGGAAATTTTTCTGTTGAATTACTTGGAACATTAGATTAACACGAAGTTTCCCTTTTCCCATATGTACACCAAAGAACTCCCGTACCTTATGACTATTTACAAAAAATATAAAAATGCATTTCGTTGGTTAACCAATGCCTCTGATGTTATCCTTTCACCTCTTGCAGATATTTGTTACAATGCGGTCAACTCTTAATTGAAACAGAAAAAAAACACAAGTCACAAAGTTCCCTTCTGGTGGATGGTACACTCTGTGACAACCTATGTTCATAACTTCAAGTTACCAGACAAAATATCCTCACTATATTCAATAAACATCACACGTTGTTATGAAACTATACCTACAAATGACTTAATTGATGGATTTTCTGCAATAATCGAACAGTTCATCAAAATAACTCTTAAATAAGCAAGGAACACATATGGTCACAACACCAGTATTATATGCAAATTAAAACGGTCTATCACAGAACTCATAATCCATGTTGAATTGGAAGATTTTAAAATCAAAGATAATATTACTTTCTCCCCTAAAGAACTGAGTCTCGTAGATTTTAACAAATAGTTACTCAACAACAGATACACTAAAATTAAAGGATGCATCTGGACACAAATTTTCGGTATGATCCCAATGGGCCTCAGTTGCCCCCCATATGATGCAACATTTATTTATTCCACTACGAATATAAGTTAATAAAAAACTCTGCGTCTTGTGCTTCCCCTCTTTCAACACATCTTTCGATATTTTGATGATCTTAACTGCATCAATAATGGTTAAACCCTAAAATTTTTGAATTTGTAATCTCAACAAAGCTTAACAAAAGAAGCATATATTAGATCTATCCCCTCAACTAGTTCACTTTAAAAGATTAGGCAATTGAATACATCCAATTTAATAACGTCAACATTGGCACAAAAACTAACTTCGTCAATGGAACAGTCGCTATTACAAACTTATACACCAACATCTAGAAAAGAACAAAATTTGACAAAAGAAAAAACTTGAACTTTCTAGTCACAAGATTCTTGAAATTCAACTCCAACAACCCACTCTCGCGGTTCCTCAAAATCTTAATACCCCAAGTGTTGAACATCATAACGGTCACCTATGACCCAACAGATACTGCCACATATATCATGGAAACTTTACAGACAATTGTAACCAATGGTTTCAACTTACACAGATGCAAAAGAATAATAGAAACAATACTATATAACCTAGTAAACTACCAATCATTCAGATGCTGTCATATAATAGCACTACAATCATTCCCCAATCTCTTTCATGTGTCGTGTGTGCGACTATAAACTAATAGCCTGGTGCGGATGGAGAACCACCCAATGGGGGCTTGTTCGACATCCGTATCATACCCCCACTGGGCCCCATCACGAGGGAGCGCAGGAGGGACACACACACACCCAGAAAAAAAAAAAACCTATATATACAGACTTAGACTCTTAACACATGGCTTACCAGGACGGACGTCCGGGACCCCTCTGGATGTCCGACCTGTCCGGTTGGACAATTGAGGATATGTCTGCCGGAGACAGTATGTTCAACCCTCTTTTAATTTTATTTTATTTTTTGTGTTTTGATTTTTTTTTTTTTTGTGGGTTCTCCCTGCCATGAGGTATATGCCACAAAAGTTTTGGGTCACTTGAGCCCATAGAAAAAAAAAGATACAAATTGCCACAGACGTCTGTGTCAATTTCAACCAAACAGGTTTATCAAATTGGGGTCAATTTCAATCACGCACCCCAACCCGCACCCCCACCCCCCCCTTTCCCCATATTTTGCATTTTATTTATCTTTGCTCCAAATGAGCTGAATTGTTTTTTTATGGGGTCACCTCATGTAGCGCAGGCCCCCCTTATTATTATTTTATTTTTTTTACTTTTTATTCTGGATAAAATAAGTTACTCGGGATCCTGGACAACTCCCTCACATGACGTCCGACGGAGGCGTCTCCCAAAAACGTCTCCGATCGGACATCTGGTAGCCTAACTTAACACACACACACACACATCTACAAGCTTACAACTCACACAACAAACACATCTGGACACACAAAAAACTTTAAAACAACTACAAGCATATGTTTAAAACTATATACACACACATATATATATATATATATATATATATATATATATATATATATATATATATATATATATATATATATATATATATATATATATATATA
>BFEA01000081.1:696458-707854 GCA_003427395.1 Chara braunii
TCTCTCTCTCTCTCTCTCTCTAGCTCTTTCCAGAAAGGGAGCGGGAATGCATTTTCCCGCGATAGCGGGAAGATGCATTCCCGTTTCGTTTTTCGAAACGAGACTCTCTCTCTCTCTCTCTCTCTCTCTCTCACACACACACACAAGTTCAACTGTTTTCCCCTTTTTTTTTTTTTGTGTATTTCATTTTTTTTTCCTTCTTTCTTTTTGATCGTGTGTCGTCCCTACAGAAGCGGGGCCCGGCCTTGGCGCTACGACCGGGCCTTCCCTTGGCCGACCAGCCTGAGGCTACGGCGCGTATACGGGAAGGCCCGCGGCCGAACACTGAGCGAGGTACTGGTGGTTTAATACAGATTGGTTCATAGAGAGGAAATTGGATGGTATCTGGAGGGTGCCTGCCAGCATTGATTGCTATGGAGACCAGAGGATTGACTGAGCAGGTGCGAAAAGAGGATTGACTGAGCAGGTGCGAAAAGAGGATTGACTGAGCAGGTGCGAAAATGAGAGCATGATGGTCCCCATCTCCCTTTCCAATCTTGTGTCGGGTCAGGGTGCCGGGAGGAGCCACTGGGCAGCACCAGTGCGGATTCCGCCCGTCTCCCTGCCCATCCCCCAAAAGAACTTACCCCTCAACCACCCTAGTGCCACGCATCCACACTGCATTGCAGAATGAAGCAAAAATCTTGTTTGAAAAAAAAAATTGGATGGTGTCTAGAGGGTGCCTGCCAGCATTGCTTGCTCAGGAGACCAAAGGATTGACTGAGCAGGTGTGAGAAAGCATGATGGTCCCCTAGATAGGGCAGAGAAATGGGACTTTGCAGAATAAAGCAAAACTCAGACGTAGTAAAACTGGATAGTCCCTGACTGAAACGAACTAAAAACAGATTGGAGACGGAAAAAAAGGGGCTACAACCCAGTCAGATTGGAACACAGACTAATAACCCGAACGTAAGAATGATGAGAAAAGACACACTTAAATTGATCACTTAAACAGGGACTGTGTCAAGAGTGAGGGTTTCATCGGTCGGTTACAGGCGTATTTCCAGGGCCTGTGGGTGGGGAGGGAACGGGTCTGGGAATTCCTCTGCAGGTCTCAAGGGGATGCTGGGGTCTACTGTCAGCCAGTCTTTAAATCTCAGTTGGTAGTCCCTAGGCGCCTCCTCTCTTAGGCTTCCCTCCCCCCCCTCCCCCCCCTCCCCCTCTCCTTCCCCAAACCCCGTCCAGCATACTTCTGCTACCCATCCCTCCCGGTCCCCTCCCAGCCACTCCTTAGAAAACTGTAGTAGCCGTTCCTGGATGTCTTTGGCTCTATGCAGGTTGTCTAGTGTTTGGTTCAATGTCTTCCATCTGTGCGAGAGTTCCAGTTGGAAGTGCAGTTTGAATTGTTTCACCCTCTCTTCGCCCTCTACCGGAACTTGGTCTAGAGTTAGGACACATCGTTGCCACCACAGGACCCACAGGATCGTTCGTCGGGACAGGTGGAACATGTTCAACACAAAGATATCGTCTTGGAAAGGTGGGTAGTGGCCTGTTAGGATGGCCCGCCAATCCCACGGCCATGGGTGCCCTGGGACCATTTGTTGCCACACCCTATCCCACCACCTCCGCGTAAGAATAGTGGCGGGGCATTGTAGAAATATGTGCTCAACCGTCTCTGTTCTCTTTCTAACCGGGAAACCTTGCAGGCATCGAGAGCACCAAGGGAGCGCACGACCTTGTTGTTTCAACTGCGAGTCATCGATCAACCAGTTATTGGTTGGTAGGCACCGATGCAAGATCTGCCACTGCAGAGATGTAATTTTTGCTGGTTTATACTTGGTGTCGCAGAACCATCGTATTGGTGTGAGAAGATGTCTTTCCACATTGAGGTGCCTTTGCCATCGGTCGATCACCGTGTTTTTTACGGAATAAATCATTCTTCATAGCAAGTTAAATTGCTAGCACTCAAAACATTAGAATCAAAGATGAAAAAGAGACTAGATACTAGGAGCAGTGGGAGGGTATAAGGGTATAGGGGAATAGGGGATAGGGAAGGGGAGTATGGAGAGGGTTTATCTCAATCTTTAGGGAGTTTTTTATTTTTTTATTTTTTTATTTTTTTTAACCACCACTCCCTTTAACAGGCACTTACAAAGTCCATCTCGAAGCCTACTCCTTAAAACACGGGGCTCGAGGTAGGGTTGGAGGACAACGGAAAAAAAAAAAAAAAAAAAAAAACCCATAGTGTTTTGAATCCAGGTATACTATGTCGGGGAAGACCCTTACGAGGGTGACACATAACACCAGTGCTTTGAGGAATGTATCTGTTCACTATGTGGGGTTACAATTTGTTTTTTTTATATGGTTTCATGTCGTTGTAGTGTCCTGCCAGCTAGACAGGGCATATTTCACGGGTGACACATGACTTCTTAATGTTGTAGCATCCTGTATCCGCCCTCAATCACATCATAAGGGAGTTTTTTTTTTTTTCCATTGTTTGTCTGCTACATTCCCTCATCGAGGGCACAATCAGATGAACACCTCTAAGAATGTATCTGGTGGCTATTGTGGTGTCAGGGGAGTTTTTTTTTTTTTTTTTTCCCTTGCTTCTTGGACGAAACTGCCCTGGTTGAGCAAAACTCAGTGCGCCGTGAAAATCAGGCTCGACAAAAACAAGATCGGAGATAATGGTGGTTTAACCTTTTAGTCAACAAAGTTATATTTTTCACTCATGTGTTTTACACTACCTTGCCTATTGTCTAAGTCTACTGTCGGTTTTAGAAACAATTATATGTTCAACTCTGCTCTATGTGAGGAGCAGTACCCTGACTCTCTAACACCTTTCACGAGATGGAAAGTGCACACATTGCTTTCACACCAGCTAGGAAACCTAAGCGATAATTCTCTGCCGGTGAACTCGAAGCGCTTCCCGTGGCTGGCCGGGGGGAGCGGGCTAGCTCAGTTAGCTGTGAGAATAAGTAGAATTCACGAGGTCGTGGGTTTGTTTTAGAGATGCTTTCTATTTTCTATCAAATCTTATTTTTTTCGGTCCTTCTTAAGCAGCACTAGAAAAAATAAATTAAAACGGTGTCGTGGAAACGCCATGTTTGACAAAACACATCTATTTCCATATACGAAACTGTGCATGTGGGGCAACGAAAAAAATAAATAAATCCTGAAAGGCGTCCGGATGCCGCCTAACATGTACGAACCGTTGTTGGTCCCCCACCTAACACCTTACATGATTACCAGTCATACACCTTCAACCTCATTTTCTCCGGCTCGTCCCCTAATAAACCCTGATTCAACCCCAAATTCGCCTACACAACACACATGAAAACGAAAGTTTTATTACACGATAATTTTTTTTGGCGTGAAGTGCAGTCTCCTGGCTGCGTACAAAACGTCAAAACATGGGACCTAGCCCCCCCAACAGGGAGTGTAAAACCAATGACACACCAACAAGTATCTAAGATTGTTACACCCAAGAGTTGTCGAGAAACAGACCGATGATCGAATCTAGATAACACCACAAGAGTTGTAGCATCACCAGTTTCCTCCATCAATAATATTCGGTCACCCCACATCATCGTGATGAGGGGCTGATACAAGCCTTACTCTTGCGTCGTTGCTATGGCCTAAACCTATCTCGAGTAGTGAGGAGAGTTTCAAGTCTCGTTGGTGTTCCTCCCTTACTATACATAGACTAGCGAGAGAATGACATAAGATGGGTGTTCCCCCTTACTATACACAGACTAACGAGATGATGAGATAAATGGGTATTCCCCCTTACTATACATAGATTAGCAAGAGGATGAGATAAATTGGTGTTCCTCCTTACTATACATAGACTAGTGAGAGAACGAGATAAATGAGTAAAATATGTATATAAAAGTAAATTGAAAATATATATATATATATAAAAATACAGAAAAAAGAAAAAATACAGTCAGAAGACAAGAATAAACTTTTTTTTGAAATACATGTGACCAGTCAATTCAATAATGATATCTAAAGGGCGTCCCTTTTACCAAAACTAAATAATAATTCTGTAGTAAAATTACATTCTAAATTTTAAATTTTCATTCCATCTTAAAAAATGTCATTCAAATTTTAAAATTTTTCGTCTTACTTGAAAACTTTTAATCCTAAAAATGGGGTATCCCTTCTTATTCGAACTGCATGCTAGAGATGAAATTAAAGTCTTGATGAGTTCATGAAATATTTTAATTGGACTGCCATTCAATGTAAGGATTTTCAGTCATAAATAGGTTAATCCAATCTAAATTTGAAGGTATTTGTTATAGTAGAATGAAAGTTTAATTAAGACATTTTATAAACTCACCAGACTTTCATTTCATCTTAAACAAATAGATGTATTGGAAGAGAAAACTCATATTTAGACGGGAACTTATCAAATACAACTGGAAATTTAGAATTTGACGAACATTGGAATGATAATTTGTAAATATGAAAATTATTTTTTCAATGAAATATTTTTCAACTTTCATTTCTCGTGGGAATTTTTCTGTTGCTTTCCCCGAAAAAAAAAGAAAAACACCAGTACGTCATCCACTTATTCATGTAGGATTCAACTATAGTCAATCCAGTTCGTAAGGTATGCTCAAGAGGGCTTCGGTTCAATCCCTATTAATCTCATATACCTTACTGGGCAAGCTTGGAGTCTGCTGCTTAGAGATAGCTCGTTGCTCCCCCCGAGCCGCATTGAGCAGTGACTGCTAACCAATCTTGTATATCTGAACTCTATGTGATCGCGAAAACGAGGTCATTGATGCAAGGGGGGGGGGAGAGGGGGGTGACCAAGAGTTGGAAGGGTCAATGTTCACAAAACGTGGACGACAAGAGGTAGTAGGCGATATCCTGCTCAACATCCTTTTAACTTACAAACGAAGATATTTTTCGCCTTTATAAGCGACACGCCGCAATCAAAACCATAAATATAGAGTTACGCCCAATACATGGCCGAAAGTAATGAGGTAAGTAGGTGCCTACATGTATTCTTGGAATCACTGTGTTTCAACATAAAGTGTATAAACCTACTGACCCATCCAATATAACTCTCTCTCAACATGAGGAAAGAGGTAGTGAGGAAGGAAGGTGGAGGGCGGGAAAGTGATACATAGGTCGGTAGGTGCTTACATTTATTTACAGAATCAATGTGTCTACGCACAAAAAGTAGGCACCTACTGACCAGTCCAATATTACTCGACTCAACACGAGAAAAAAGGCAGAGAGAGGGTAGAGAGGATGGAGGAGATAATGTTGTATATAGGGATATGACTAATACATAACAATATGGTTTTGATATACAATTTGTTTATTTTTATTTTTGACTCACAAGTGTACAATACAATGAAAATTGAGACTAGTTGAAATCATGTTGAAATTGGTTGTAACCTGTTAAAACCTATTGAAACCTGTTGGAATGTGTTGATAAACATTTAAGAATTTCCCCTAATCATTTTAAGCCCATTGTAAGTTGTTTGTAACCACATGAAATCATGCTCTCAGTTTATCGACATGAGATGAGGAAGCAGTCTGGACTTGTTTTGAAGACAAGTAAGTAGAAATACGCAGTCTACTCATTTGTTGAGAGTCAGGGTCAGGCATGGCCGCAAGTGATGATAGCAGAAGGAAGGTGAGGGGTCATACAGATTCGTTCCGGGCAGGGAAGCAAGATGATTTACAAAGATGGATTGATTCAAGTATATAAAGCTTGATGTGAGGGGGCCAAAGGATAAGTACGTCATTATCCTACAAAAAAAACGGCTTGTTGATCATCATGTCGTTGAGAAGACAATTTGACGCACTTAACAACACTAGTGGCCACAGGCAAGGCCCATTTAACATTCTCGTTCCCTTGATTCCTTTGACATTTCTCCCCTCCTCTACTTTCATATTTTCTTTTTCTCCTTTCTTTTTCGCTTTTATTTTTTTTTTGGGAGTTGATTTAACCACATGAAGCGAACGATTGAATTGGTGTTTAATTGCTAGTCAACCAGTCGATCTGCTGATCTTCTGATTGATCCTATGAGAGAGTGAAAATACACTTCATTGTGCTTAGTCATTTCATTCCTGCTGCCACCTTCCCTCTCGTCTCTTTCTTCTTCGTCATCCCTTCCTTCCTTTAGTGACCTAAGTGGATAATCAACAATTCAAATGACTAAGGCAAGAGCTGAGTGAGGGAAAAAATATTTTTTTAAATCAGATCCTTAGACCATCCACAAACGGTGGTAAGGAGGGAGATGAAGAGAGGGGTTTAAACAGAGTAGGATATAGAGGAAGAGAATGAGGAAGAAAAGGATTCATACAAAGAAGAGGACAAAAAAGTCAAGGGATATGAAAGTGGTTGGTTTCTTCCTTGTTCTAATGATCTTGGGGATGGGGGGATGAGTTGGGGTGGTGATGGTGATGCGATGGAAGGTGGAGGCACTATAAGCAATTGCTGTACTAGAATTGGACGTCCGTCGTCCTGGTGAGATTGGTTCTGAATCCAGGTCCAAAGATTTGCGATGTGGTCGTCTTGACGGGGGAGAAAGATCAATTTTCTTCCTTGGCGGCATCCTGCTCTTCAGTGTCTAGGAAGGTAAAATTGTGACATCCCTCCTTGAGGTTGAAAGTGAGTCGAGGAATGGGGGCTGCAACAGTCTGCACTGCTCTCTGGGCTGGTCCGGTGCAAGAATGTAGTAACGATCCAAGTCGCAAATGCCCTTCGTGAGAGGCATGAACCATGTGCCTAAAGCAAGGAGGTTGTGTAGACGGAGGTGGTAGAAGTCACCCTTGATGAGTTGCTTGAAGAAACCTCCGAAGAAAAACGCGATGAGGGAAGAGAAAACAGATTGCGTACCGATCAACGGAAGATTCTCAATGCAGGTTAGCAGGCCGCTGTTGACCCAACAGTTGTAAGGAGTTTCTGTAGCATTGGCGAGGCAGAGACAAAAACAGTAGAAAGGGATCTTGAGGTCATGCGCAAATTGACATTTGCAGATGGCTAGCTGTTGCGCTGCGTGATTCAACTCCTCCTCTGTGAGAAAATTGAAGCAGCGGGTACCAATGAAGAGGAGGGAGGAGATGGGGAGTGAGTAGGAGTGGGAGAAAAGCTCAAGAGCTTGATCACGGAGGAGAAAAAGAACGAGTGCGCACCATTCTGAAGGTGCAAAAAAAATTGCACTCTACATATTCGAGTAGATTACTAAGGACATGGTATGAATTGAAACGCTTCTTTACGAAGTAGGCCTGAAGGTTGATGAAGGAAGGGGGTACAATGGCTGGAAGGGCAAAGGGATGGAGGGGGAGCAGGGAGACAGAGGGTCGGTCAAGGACAAAAAATCTTCTAATAGGTTCCTTGCAGCAACGGGTGGGGGGGAGATGGTACCAGAAAGGGGTGTAATGAGAGAGATGAAGTTAGTGACTAACTTTTTATCGGGTATGGAGATATCGGACTAGATTGTGATGTGGGAGGGAAAGTAATTGAGGGGGAAGGGATCGTAGAGTAGAGGCTCTGGGGGGGTTGAAAGTCGAGGTTGGGAATTGTAAGGACTTTGCGGGGTCGAGACAAAGCCAGTCAAGGGAGTGGGATGACTAACGAGGTTGGCAGGGCGGTGGCCAACGTGACAAACAAAGGTATACATAATAGGTGGGGGAGGAAGACGGGGACTTAGGGGAACAATACTCTCACAGTGAATGGCGGAGACAAGGAATTGACAGACCCAAAAAAGAGCTGACCTACCACTCAGGATTGTCACGCCCAACCTTGGGGGTGACCTGACCGAACCGTGGTTGTTGGTACCAAGACTAAGCTGAGTCTCAGACACCCCACTCAGCCCTGATCGAAGCATATTTGTGTGAGCCTTGTCGCCCAGGTACTTCAAGTGCTAGGTACAGACGTTTCACTAAAGTCCCATAGGTCGACCTATTTTGCGTTCCTATCGTTGTGTACACAGTTGTTATTACTGTTGTTTGTTGTTAGGTTGTTCGCTGTGCACACTTTTGTCATTACTACATGTTTGTTGATCGTGAACCGAACATAGGAGGCAGGCAACCCAACCAATCCTGTGGAGAGCCTCACCAACACAAGAGCCTTACCAGCGTCGGCCATAGACTGTACGGTCTTACTCTCATCCCCCTACTCTAATCTTGCCCTAAGAAACCTACCAACACCAACCACAGTCTGTACTAAGTCTCTCTCTCATCCATCGTTCATGAGTCTATGGGCGGTGTGTAGGTCTCTTGGTCCTGCCTCCCACTAGGTAAGCGAGTTTTAAGCACACGACCTCATCCATACAATCTTCTATCGAACCTCCTGAACTATTGTGGAAACTTAACGGTTTGTACACAGTATTATGCCAGCAACTGTGCATCTGGTTGGACGTTAAGTGGACAGAGTAGATTCAACAGAAAACAAATCATTTGTCCACATCAACTATACCCATGGGACTACGGTTGGGAATCGGTACCGGGAAGTCGTTGCTAGAGACCCGTTTTTTCCAACCTTAGATTTACTAAATCCACGGACTACAAGCATCGTGATGTTCAGTACCTCGACAATCTACGACGACCAACACTCCAACCAAGCATCTACGATCTTTTGGGTTCGTCGTTCCAGGTTCAACGTGACACTTACCCAGGCTGAAGAACGGCCTCATTGGCTCTTCCACTCTCACTGCCTTGACTTGCGACAGTATAAGTCACAGGCGCCAGCCCAGCAACAATAGCTTGAGAACCTTCCCGATCTGCGCCTTCTAGGCCCCGACCGCTTGTTGCATTAATTGGGAACGTAAATCTGCGTGCACACCACACAAGGGTCATGTCTTTTCAAAGGTCGAGTCATTTTCCTCACCTTGATTTGGTGAGAGGACCCTCTGATCGCAGTCCTTCGCCTCCTCGGTCCTCAAATCAAGGTCGCCCAACCAGCATCGTTGTTCCCCCAGTCAGAAGTCAGCGTCCCTATCCGGTCAGTCTCTCCTGTTAGTCCACCCCGTCTTGGTAAGTCGCCTACCGCTCCCCCACCCGCCTCACCATGAACCCATCTGCATGCAGAATCGGAGACTTACCACCCCCACTGCCGAACCCAGCTAGCTGCCAACCCTCAACACCACCACGCCCCAACTGCCTCCCCATCCGCGTCTTGCTCTTTCCATTCACTATATTCTCACAGCTCACCACTCTTCGACCCCTTCCTTCGTTCATTCTTTCCTAATCTTACACTCCAATCCCAAGAACCTGTTCCAGACGCCCAATTAGTAACCATCTTCTCTTCACTCATCACCCCACTCCGCTCTTCTATAACCCTGTCCCCGATATCTGCAGATGAGAACATACAACGCATCTTCGTTATTGATCCCCCATCATCTTCGTTACTCCCTTTTCGCTTCTTCTGTCGCCCTCTCATCATCCCTCATACTATAACTTCTTTGCAATTCACCTTCGTGGAAAGCAGGTTTGGCTCCAACCTTGTCACCTCCGATCTCCTTAAATTTTTCGAGGAAGCCGCCTTTTGCACCTTCCAGAATGACGCTCAGTTCTTCTTTTTCCTCAAACGAGATAACACAATGGAACCGCTCTCTCATTCTTTTTACTCAAACCTTCTTCTCTCTCTAATGTTAGTCAGAAACCACACTCTCAGTTCCCTCATCCCCCTGGAGCAAGCAAAAGCGAGTGCAGATCTGGCGGACTACAAGGTGCAGCACGACCACGACCTGCACATTCCCTTGTACTGCTTCTCCTTATGTCTGGCGTCAGCAAGGAAGGACTTATCGAAAATTTGGGTTAATGGCGGCCTCCTCAGCATAGTAGCGGAGAATATTCCCTCCATCGGGAGACTACCAAGCTTTATCTTTCCTCTGGCGTTCTTTTTCAAGGGCTTCTTTAAACAGCTTGCCAGGAATGATATCTCCCACCTCCTTCTTCACCAAGTCATCCAATTGGGGTCTGGACCTTGGTTAAGAGCGCTGAGCCTCAAGGACCGGGCCTGCGGATCACCAATCAAGTACCAATTTGCGCCTCACTTTCCAAGAAAAGTTATCCGTCGCAACCTGCACTTCCGCGCCTCATCTTAAAACTCCAAGAAGCAACCCACGTTTTCACTTTCATCGATTACGAAGATCAGGATGTCGCGGAGGAGGAAGGATGACGACGCTTCCACTGCAAGAAGAAGAGCTCACCGTAGATCCTCCGATTGTGCCTCTGAATCTGACTCTCCCCCTCCCAAGAGGCCCATACCCGTCCAACAACTTCTTCCAGTTCCCCAAACCCCCCAGTCTCGCGCCACCGATCCTCCTTTCACCCCCCACAACCCTCCCACTCAGAAGGTACCCAGACCATGGAGAACCCCGCGTATCTTTAGAGGACTAGACTACATTTCCCTCCTCTGTGTCATTCTCCTCTTCCTTCTCGTCCTCTTCATCTACTTCCTTCTCCTCTTCCGCTCGTCTTTTCCCTCAACCCTCCTACCCCCAATCCCAACTAATAGATATTAGTATAAAAGACTGTTATCAGGACAACTGTTGAGCGTGTTTTGTTTCCAAACGGACCTTATGATACGAATGATTAAGACCTAGGTGCTACTTAGCAAATGAAGCATATCATCAGGTCAGAAGGGATTAAAAGAAAAAGTCCGGATGAAGGACGACTGATTACTAAAGAAAGGGCGCTTGCCCCCATGTGGATTGTATATTCTTTGTACCTAGTTATCTTGCTCTGATTCTCACACTTGTGCATTGCTTATTTAAAAAAAAAAAAAAAAAGATTAGAAGAAAGCTATATAAACACTCCTCGGTCAACCTATTAACTTTAAAAATCAGCCAATCCAACCAATTGCCTTATTAATCGAGTAATCGGTCGAGTAATCAAGTAATAGATATTCATTTAAACGATCAATCAACTAACTAAGCGACCAATCGACCAATCAGGTGATCGGCCAACCTATCAAACGATCGGTTGACAAGTCAAGGAATCGGTCAACCAATCATATGATTGGTCTACCAATCCAATGACCAGCCGGGTAAACGACTCAACGATCAATTGATCCATCAAGCGTTCAGCGTCAGGCCAAACAAACCAATCGATCGATCGATCGATCCGATCCACCGATCAACTATGAATCCCCCTGGGCGGCGGACAACCGCGGCCAAGTTCGCGGACGCGGACTAGGCCTCGAGCCGAAGGACGTGTCCGCGCGGACGCGCGGCTTTGAAGCCATTTGACGGTCGAAGGGGAGTGACTTTCAAAATTCGGGAGATGCCACGTGGCGGCGCATCCCCGGCCCCACCCCTCCACACAAAAAAAAAAACGAAAAAGATGAACTTTTGGTTGGGGGGGACCGGGGGTATGGGCGAAATCGAACGAAATTGAAAAAAAACAAACGCGTTTTTTTTTTTTTTTTTTTTTTTTTTTTT
>BFEA01000081.1:708617-719313 GCA_003427395.1 Chara braunii
GCAGCTCCGCGCAGCTCCCGCGCAGCCCCCCGCAGCTCCCCGCAGCTCCCCGCAGCGCCGCGCGGCTCCTCACAGCTCCCGCGCACGCGTGCACACACACACACACACACACACCTCTCTCTCTCTTTCTCTCTCTCTCTCTCTCTCTCTCTCTTTCTCTCTCTCTCTCTCTCTTGCGCGCGTGCAGCTCCGCGCAGCTCCCACGCAACCCCGCGCAGCTCCCCTCAGCGCCGCGCAGCTCCACGCAGCTCCCGCGCACGCGCGCACACACACACACACACACACACACACACACACACACACATACACATACACACTCACACACAATCAATCAATCAATCAAACCTTTTTTTTCAAGTTTTTTGTTTATTTATTTTCAAATGTTGCATTTTTATTTTTCTAAAACACCTCATACCCCTGCAAAAAACAGAAATTTATTTCTAAAAAATACAGGTGAACTCAGAGACCATATATCTGATGATAAAAAATGAAAAAAAAAAATTCGAGCTTCTCTTTATATATATATATATTTTTCTTCTTTAAATTGAATTTAGTTTTTGATTTTTTAAAAATCCTAAACAAAGTCGGATTCCAAAAAACAAAAAAGGGGTTGTAGGGCTTAAAATTCCCTACAAGCCCATATTTGTTTTTTTATTTTTGGCCTATTATTTAATTCAGAAAAAAATGGTAAAATTGTGTCTGCGGCGAGGACCCGGTGGGCCGCCGAGGCGGCCGTGAATACATCCGGCCTCCGAGCTCGGCCCCGAGGAAGCGTCCGTGGGTGTTTCATAGCCGATCAACCACTTCATCTAGCAAGAAAATAATGGAGCCCCTATTTAGATTGTTTTATTTTTTTACGACCTCACATCTTTCAGTCATCTTGCTCTGTTCTCACATTTGTGCATTGCTCGTTTTCAAAAAAAAAAAAAAAAAAAAAAAGATTCTGAAGAGATTATTATAATAATAAAAGAAGCAGCAACGAGGAAGGAAGTTGAAGGAAGCTATACAAACCTTCCTAGCCCAACCTACTAATTTTCAAATCAGCCAAATGACCAATTAAGTAATTGATCCAGTAATTCAGTGATCGGCGATCATTCAAGCGACCATTCAACCAACCAAGTCATCGATTGACCAATCAGGTAATCGACCAACCAATAAAGCAATCGGTCGACCGGTCAAGTGATCGGTCGACCAATCATTTGTTTAGTCCACCAATCATTTGATTGGCCGAACAATTAGGTGATCAACCACACAAACGACTGATCGATCAATCGATCAATCAAACATTTAATGTCAGACCGGTGAAACCAATCGATTGATTCGACCCACTGATCAACCCTTCCACCTTGCAAGCAAATAATTAGCCCCCTTTTGGATTGTATATTCTTCATACCTATGTTTTCGCATCTTCTTCAACAGAAAAATTTCCACGAATAAAATAATCATTCTTTAGTAAAATTACATTCTAAATTTGAAATTTTCATTCCATCTTATTAAATATCATTCCAATTTTAAAATTTTCTGTCTTACTTGAAAACTTTCCTTCCAAGAATTTGGTATCCCTTCTTATTTCAACTGCATGCTAGAGATGAAATGAATGTTGGGATAAGTTCATGAAATATTCTAATTGGATTGTCATTCTAAGTAAAAATTTTCAGTCATAAATAGGTTAATCCAATCTAAATTAGAAGATATTTGTTGTAATAGAATGAAAGTTTAATTAAAACACTTCATAAACTCATTCATACTTTCATTCCATCTTGAACAAATAGATGTAGTTGGAAGAGAAAACTCATACTTAGACGAGAATTTATCAAATAAAACTGTAAATTTTAGAACTGGACGATTATTGGAATGATAATTTATAAATATGAAGGATATTTTTTTAATGGAATGTTTTTTCAACTTTTATTTATCGTATGAATTTTTTTGTTGTTTGTCATCTTGCTCTGTTCTCACACTTGTGCATTGCTTGTTAAAAAAAAAAAAAAAAAAAAAAAAGTCAGAAGAGATAATAATAATAACAAAGGAAGCAGAAGCCAGGAAGGAAGGAGAAGAAAGTTTTACAAACCTACTACTAGGCTACTAGGCCAACCTTCAAATCAAACACCTCAACCAATCGTCCGACCAATCGAACGATTAATCGAATGATCGGTCGACCAATCAAGTGATAGAAAAACCAATAAAGCATTCGATCGCTATCAAATGATCGACCAACCAATCAAGTGATCGGTCGACAAGTCAAGTGCTCGGTCGACCAGCCATATGACTTATCGACCAATCATACAATTAGTCGACCAATCTACCGATTGGTCGAACAAACATCTCATCGATCGATCGATCAATCAAAGCTCGGGCAAAACAACACGCCGTACAAACCAGCTAAGCTGAGCTAACTAATCGAACCATTCGATCCAACGATCAACCCTTCATAACAAACAACAATGAATCCATCCAATAAACTATTATTCTCCTTTTTCAATCTTCTCTCTATAGAAACTTAACATTTACCCACCAATAAATCAACGGGTAAATAACATATCTTATCAATCAATCAATCAATCAATCAATCAATCAATCAATCAATCATTCAATCAATCAATCAGTCAATCAATCAATCAATTGATCAATCAATCAATCTTGTGATCGATCAACTAATCAAGTGATCAACCAGTCATCAAATTGACCACTCAATCAAACAATTAGGCGCCGAATAACTAATCGATCGACCAATATAATGATTCGACCGCCCAACCAAGGATCGACCGACTTAAACAACACGATCGATCGACCAACCAACGGATACGTCGACCAATCACGTGATCCATCAACTAATTAAACGACCAATCAAGTATTCAATCAAGTAATAGATCGACCGATCAAGTGATTGACCAACCAATCAAGTGATCAGTCGACTAGTCAAGTGATTAGTTGACCAATCATATGATGGATCGACCAAACCATGTGATCGGCCGACCAATCAAGCGATCAGTTGGTCAAACAACTGACTAATTAATCGACCAATCAACCAACCAGCCAAACGACGGGCCGATCGATTGATCGATCTATTCGATCCACCAACCAGCCCCTCCTCCTACCGAACAAACAACGAATGACTCACTCCAAATAATCACTACATTCACAACCTCCTTCAAAAATCCTTCGTTCCTAAGTTTTGTATTTTCTTAGTCATCTTGCTTTGTTTTCAAACTTCTACATTGCTTGTTTAAAAAAAAAAAAAAAAAAAAAAGATAATAATAATAACAAAGGAAGCAGAAGTCAGGAAGGAAGAATAAGAAAGCTTTACAAACCTACTAGGCCAACCTTCAAATCAGACACTTCAACCAATCACCCGACCAATCGAACAGTCCATCGAGTAATCGGTTGACCAATCAAGTGATAGCAAAATCAATAACGCAATCGATCGATCAATCAAGTGATCGGTCAACCAATCAAGTGATCGGTCGACAAGTCAAATGATCGGTCAACCAACCATATGACTGATCCACCAATCATATGATCGGTCGACCAATCTAATGATTAGTCGAACAAACAACTCATCGATCGACCGATCAATCAAAGCTCGGGCAAAGCAACAGGCCGTACAAACCAGATGACTGATCAAAACATTCGATCCAACGATCAACCCCTTCATAACAAACAACAATGAATCCGTACAATAAACTACCATTCTCCTTTCCCAATCTTCTTTCTTTAGAAACTTCACATTCACCCACCAATAAATCAACGGGTAAATAGCCTATCCAATCAATCAATTAATCAATCTCGCGATCGATCAACTAATCTAGTGATCAACCAGTCATCAAATTGATCACCTAATCAAGCGATCGGACGCCGACTAACTAATCGATCGACCAATTTAATAATTCGACCGCCCAACCAAGGATCGGTTGACTTAAACAACACGATCGATAGACCAACTAACTGACACTTTGACCAATTACGTGATCCATCCACTAATCAAATGACCAATCCAGTATTCAATCAAGTGACTGATCGACCAATCAAGTGATTGGCCAACCAATCAAGTGATCAGTCAACTAGTCAAGTGATCAGTCGACCAATAATATGATTGGTCGACCAAATCATGTGATCGGCTGACCAATCAAAGTGATCAGCCGGTCAAACGACTGACCCTCACCAATAAATCAACGGATTGATAACTTGTTCAATCAATCAATTAACCTAATCAATATCTCGATCGATCAACCAATCAAGCGATTGGTTGAACAGTCTAGTAATCAATCAAACAATCAGGCCTCCAACCAAGTAATCAGCAAACCAATTTTGACAATTTCATTCCCCAACATATTGAGCGGCTGGCCTAATAGGGTGATCGATCGACCATCGAGTAACTTGTCGACCAATCACGCGATCACTTGACCCATCAATAATTAGGTTAATTAAATCAAGTGATCGCTCCAAACGCTCATAATAGAGGAGCTATCACCTAAGTCAAAAATAAAAATAAAAAACCCAAGCAATTGACAAACGAAGCCTGACCTACTCAAAGCCAACATAATACTCATTCAACCAGTCGATTGCAACTAATCATATTTTCGTCATCCAGTCGATTCAACACTTCTCCACTCGCAATAAAAGGGGGGAGCACAATGAAAAGTATCACTCAAATCTTATCATAAAGCAGAAAAAACCTTGATAAACCAATACCTCTTATTAGTTCTTGCAATCCAACCATCTCATTATACGTCTTCTGATTTAAAAAAAAGAAAAGAAAAAAATGGAAGGAATTAACAACAAATATATAACTCCCTTCTCGCAGCTTTGCTTACACTTGTTTGCTGTGCTTTTGCAGGATCAAGTCATGGAACAATTCCTCCAAATTTTCCTCGACCGTACTACCTCTCTCCCACACAGACTTCTCCTTCCACCCTCCTCAACCACTCACGCAAAACCTTCTTTCCCACTTCCATAATGATGTCCCTATTTTTTACCCTTCCCCTTCTGCTTTTTGCACCCCCATTCTTCTTTTGCGTTTTTCTTTTTGAGAGAATCCTAAACAAATCCGACATCCTCAGTCCTTTCGTTTTATAAAAGGCAAAAATGAATGAAAAAAAAAAAAGGTGGGGGGGGAGGAGGGGAAGAAAAAAAAAGAAACCACAGTGAGTTGTTAAAAAAAAAAAGGGAAGAGAAGAGGGGGAATATCGAAACTAATTTCATCCAATGTCTGTGCAGATGGATCCTTGGCTCAACACTTTCCTCGCCACTTCCGGTCCGCAATCTGTTATTGGAGCAGAAATTTTCGTCATTGTCCCTATCCTACCACCTGCTTTCACACCAGCAAAAATCATGGACTGTGTCAACCCGCTTTCTCCCAACCTCAATGAACTACTTTTCAACGTCCAACTACTCTACACTCAAGAATTACACATGGTGCATGTTCATGCTATCAAACTAAAGAATCCCCTACCTCCGCCCCCCTCTCAACCTGTACCACCAAGCACCCCACGCTCCCTACCCTTCAGTCCCTCACATCACCACTCCCTTCCCGATATCCCATCTTCCTCCTCTACTCAAATTCCCCAAGCCACCATTGAAGCCTTTCAACAACCTAAGGAACAAATGGCTGCCAAGATGAAGGAAAGTTGACTCTCCATCGAGCAGTTGAAGAACCATCTCATTGAGAGACAAGAGGAGAATTCAAGCCTCAACCAACTCCACCAGAAACTTTAATCTGAGATGAACGGGATCCAATGGGAACTGAACGGAAAGTCGCAACGTGCTTACAACGAGCTCACCGCATGGAAGGTACCGTTCACATCCCCCTGCTACTACTCGCAGATCGATGCTTACATTCGTTTCCTCGTAATCAATATAATTACTCATATTATCCGATTGGCAAAGCTTTCGCTGCAGACTTTTGCGCAAAAGTGGCCTCAGTAGCCAGAAACTGTGTTGAACCTCTCATCACGAAGCCTGTAAAGAAGATACTAAACAAGTCATTGAGACAAACTATGGATAAGGTCATCCCTATCGTCAAGGCTGAATATAACTATTGCATCAGCCTCGTTAAACGTGACGCTCACAGGTAAGCAAAGGCCCGTCGCCCGATTATTACTACTATCGCCCCCGGACTGTCAATAGGTCCACGCCGTTTCCGTTGAGGGGCTTATCCAAATATCTTGTTTATGATGCAAATTGAAAATCCTGAAATCCGAATATTCATTATATCGAAAAATGGACGAGCAATTCAAGACCGAAGATGGCAAGAGATCGTCATCCAAGCGCCACTTTGAAGACGACAAGGACAGAGCCTATGACTACTATAGAGCAAACAAAAAGTCGCTCTCAGGCTACGACAACAAGCACTTGGAGCAATCTCGAACCGCACCGGACGAGTCCGCAAGAATCACTCAATAACCCTCTGTCGTTTCCCATCCTCTTCATTCCAACCATTCTCTCGAATCTCCAAAACCCACCAGCAAACTCCGACCTTCGCTTCGCTACTTTCGCACTTGAGGAACATTCATCATGGTTGAGGCACCCCGATAACTTATTTGCTGCCTCCCCTTCAAAGCACTTTTCCAATTGGTCTCTCCTTCTCTCATCCTCTTCTAGAAGATATTCCCACTCAGTGCATCAATGAATCCATCACGGTATCAGACTTCAGTTCAAAGACACCTCTCACATTCCAACCCTCAAAATCATAGAAGTAAGAAGAATGGTAAAAACTGCCCTTCCCGCTTCCCGCTTTAAGCAATTCCTCAAACTCAAGTCTCCTTCACCTCTTAACATACCCAACCACATTATCACCCCCCACCACAATAAATCCATTTCCACAACAATCTCACAACTCCTCTCAACGAAAGTCATAGAACCTTCTCAGCATCCCTTAGTAATCAACCCTGTCAGACTCTTCGCAACAGAAAGTTCCTCGACAACCCGCTTTATCTTAGACGTTCACTTCGTCAACCTTTTCCTCACCTTTCCATCCGTCCATTACGAATCAATAGATGACGTCCCTGCTCACCTATCTGGCTCTCCAACACAAGACTTTCTAACTTGTTTCAACATAAAAAAATGACTACTATTACATCCCAGTCTATCCAACCTCTCGCCCGTACTTAGCCTTCAACTGGAATGGTAAAAACTACCAATTTACAACTTTATGCTTCGACATTTCCTTTGTCCGTTGGATTTTCACAACTGTAATGCAAGAAATCATGGATGAACTTTGAACTCGCAACGTTTTTGTCTCATCCTACATAGAGGACTCAACACTCGCCAATAAAAGTCTCCCTCTTCTTCTATGACAATCCTTCAACTATGTGGCCTTACTCCACAACCTAGGTTTCTTTCTCAGCTCTCATAAATGTTCTTTCCGTCCATCTCAATCCATTCGTTTTCTCGGATTCACACTAGATTCTCACTGTAAACGAATAAGGGTTCCAGAAGATAAGATACAAAAGATACTTAATGTCATCCAAACCTCCTCAAACCCTCTAGCAGATCTATCGCCAAACTCGCAAAAAAACTTGTTTCCCTTTCAAAAGTCTTCATGTCCACCCACCTTTACTTTTCGTCCCTCTACGAAGCCATCTCACCTGCTAATTGGGACTCCCCCATCACCACCTCACACAATCTCGTCCAGAATCTTATCTGGTGGATCTCTCACCTTCCTCACCTACCGGGCAGACTCAGGACCATTCGCCCGACATCTCTCACCATATTTACCGATGCCTCGACAATACAGATCGTCGCAATCATACACCCCCTCAACAAACACCCTATCACACTCAACCAGTGCCTACCGCAATCATTGCTCAAAACCTCTTCTACACACAGAGAACTCTTCGCAGTACTTGAAACATTCCGTTTTCTCGCTTCAGCTCATCTGCTACTCCTTTCCTCTGTCTCGCCTCCATCTTACTTCTTTTCGACTCACTACTCAGCCCTGTCTGCATACTTCGAACACTAAATACAACCGCTGATTCGATCCCCAAAACAAAAGACAACACCGATTGGGGATTAGCAAGTCGCATTAAGATTGAAATCTTCTCCTCACTAGGCATACCACTTATTGACCAATGACCTCTTTGCATCAGATTATCATTACACGTGCTCGATCTTCGTCTCAAGAACCTGGTCAAGCAAAGCATCCCAAATAGACACACTCTTGCTAGACTGAAACTTGTTGTCATCCCTCCCCTACCGATGGATCTTCCTGCCTACATCACTATTACACCACACTCTCTCCAAAGCACTCGCCAGTCCATCTTCTTACCTTCTCATACTCCCCTCCTCGCAACGCACTTCCTGGTACCCTCGCATACTCTCGCTGAACATCACGCACCGCTTCCCCATCCCTAAATTCAGATTCCCCTGTCTTCCCAGCCCTAGAGTTCATTTCAGCACCCCCAATCCTACAATCCTGGGCCTCACAACAATCTTCTTTTCTACTTAATACATTTTCCTCACCCTTTCTCTTCCAATCACGACGAATCCCGTAACCATATCTCATAAACGTCCCAACACTACTCCACGTCCCCTGTTGCATCATCTCTCCCAGACTCCAACTATCCTCTATCCCCGCCTGAACCTCCTCCATTTGGAAACTATGACCATTCTCCCCCTCATATACATCTGCCTCTTCAAACCATTTCTCTATGTGTTTATCAATACCACCATCACTCACAGGACCATCACCACGCATAGACCGAAACAATTTTCCCCTTCTTATATCCTGCCCCAGCCGATCATAACTGTGTACCAACTCAGGAAGTCACCCCAAGAAGGTCTCATCCCCATCGTGCGGATCCCGTAATCTTATCATAAACCTCCCATCATGACGATCAGTTTTAGTATACCCCGGCCTCACAACCCTTTGTTCAATATCAATCTCCTTATATTGAAGTCTCAATCCCTCACCAGAACGCTGCCAACTCTCCCATAAATACAAAAATGCCCCACCATCGCGATAAGCTTGAGCCTCCAGATAACCTTTCAACACCTTCACTTTCTCTCGAATATACTCTACCACCCTCTTCAACTTCGACCATCTCAACGGACGTGCGGATTCTTTGACCACACCCCTCTGCAAGGAGTACTCCCGATAAGCCTTTCGGAAAGCCCGTACCCTGCTACTCTGGCAAGGATCGTGTTCGCCATCCCTCCTGAGCAACCGAAAGCAAGCACTCAAGCAATTGATAACACCATTTACGGTGGAAGGTGATACAAGCGGCAAGCCTTCATCGTCTGAAGTCCGACATCGACCCTCTATCTCAACAAGCCACTGGTTGCTGACGAACGACAACATATCCAAGTCAATACAGGTCATGCAGTCCCTCCCAACATTGTTGCGCTCCAACCATTCATTCAAAGTCATAAGAAGTTTCTTCATTCCACCTCTCCATCGCCGGCCAGCCCCATATTCGCCAACCAAGATGCTGCTCCACTCAAGCCCAGCCTTGTATCCACCTTCGAACTCAGGAGTGCCATGCTTCTGTCTCCAGCCGCCATCGCTCAGTCATTTGTGCCACCATTCCCTGCAAGACGACGATGTCACTTGGCGGACGATGGAGGGAGTTGGGCGCTACAGGAGGTGTGCGGGCCTGCGGCCCACTTTCTTGACTCACTTCTGTGCGATCTGGCAGCATCAAGGGACTCTGTATTTCTTTTTTTATCTGAAAGAGACCTGTGCAGT
This sequence comes from Chara braunii, assembly GCA_003427395.1. Classification (NCBI taxonomy): domain Eukaryota; kingdom Viridiplantae; phylum Streptophyta; class Charophyceae; order Charales; family Characeae; genus Chara; species Chara braunii. The sequence goes on from BFEA01000081.1 coordinate 718,303, forward strand.
ATTGGACTAGAAGGCTTGAACAATCATCCTCAAGTATGCAGGCCCGCAAAGAACCACTAGAACCAAGAACATCTGGCAAATATCCCACAGCCCAAACCCAACATACAACAGCCATGGACTTGCCCCTGGGTGGTGCGCAAGCAGTGTCTTGTAATAGCTTACCTGCATCAACCCAGCAGAGTGTCCAGCCGTGCGTCATTCTAACGCCCTGCCCGTGTCCATGAGCAAGGTTGCGGAGTTTTGAGCCCGCAACGTCATACCACAATGCGTATTTCCAACCGGTGCTATAACCGGTTTCATACATCCGGAACCAGTGTCATCTGATGTATCAACCCACGATAACCGCACGGAAGGAACTGGGCTGTTTGAGCTGCTTGCAATTGCGGTCGCTGTCATTGGCATAATATGCAGAAGACCTGTCGGGACGGCTGTGAACAAAAAAGCAAAAGGTAGAAAAATTGGTGAGGTCCCAAAAAAAAAAAGAAAAGAAAAAAAAAAATTGGTGAGGCGTGAGGAACCGTAACGTTGTTTGAAAGCAAAAAAAAAAACAAAAAAAACGTGCGTTGCGCCGCGGCCCACAGGCGGCCACGGCAGAGCCATCGCGCTTTCGTGATGGCCGGCGCTCGGCGGAACGGAGGGGTCTGGTGGACCGCAGGTGGCTCGTCCATGCAGGGCGGTCATCCGCCTGACGCGTCAGTCGTCGATGGTCAAGACGAGGGATAGACAGGATTGTTGGCAGACGTGGCGAGGGGCGGGCAGAGGTTGGGAGGGGGAATCGAGAAGGCGGAGGGTGGGGAAAGGGTGTGGGAGGGCGGGATGAAGGAAGTCGGGGAGCGGGAAGAGGAGGGGGGGGGGGGAGCAGATACGGTATAAAGGACGCTGCCAAGGTTGGGCTTTCGTAGGCGGTGCGCAGGTTGCGATGGCGCACCACGGATTGGCTCGCCCGGGGGGAGCGGGGAGCGTGGAGCGTGGAGCGTAGGAGAAGGGTGCGTGAAGAAGAAGTGCACGATC
>BFEA01000081.1:723863-738945 GCA_003427395.1 Chara braunii
GTTCAGGCAGCCATGGGCCCAGCAGCAGGGCGGCTGGCGTACTCGGGCATGATGGACGCATTTAGGGATATAATCAGCAGAGAGGGAGCTGGAGCCCTGTACTCTGGACTGGCCGCCAACAACATGAAGCTCCTCCCAGCTGCCGCTGTTTCGTATGCCATCCACAATACTGCCCGGAATCTTTGCGACGCCTACTAGGACCTCGTATGTGCCTCAAGTGAAATTAGTGGTTATGTGTGCATCTTACAGGATGCATCTGACCTTCATGAAAGACGGGTTCGTGCATCTTACGGGATGCTTCTGATCACTTTTTCGTGACAGAAGGATTGGGTCCTACGTAGTAGTTCACTACCACCGCTTGTTTTTGATTGATTGTTTGGAAGGCATTTTAGTCATATGGTTCGGAATTGGCAAAGATGAGCATGTTTGCAGCCTTGCCTTACATAGTGGGATGAACTGGTAGAAAGAACTTTCATATGACTGAATGTCTAAGGTTTGCAGCCCTCAGGTTGGAAGTGGAGATGTGTATCCATCAGTGTATCATTTCTCGCCTACGTGCACAAAGGAGGACGATGCTGAGGACTCTGTAGAGTCTGTACTACTACAGTGACACAGTGCTGCTATTGAGATAGAAAAAGAAATAAGGGACAGGCAAGGTTATCGTTTGCCCCGAGGACAACAGACACATTGATTGAAAGTAAAACAAAGGACGTTACCTCTGTTGAAAGATGCTGGCACTGAGGGGAAGAGGGACATATATTTGTAATCGGGGTTTGGAAGTCATTTGGTGGGGAAGGGACAAAGATTTGTAATTGGGGTGATAGTGAGTAATGTTGAAGCTTTGGGAGGATGGTGTAGTGAATCTAGTGATATCCAGAGAGTGCGAGGAGAGGGAGGGTCGAGGAATTTGGAGGGATAGGAACTATTAGGGAGAGAGATCAGAGTGTCCTTCAGGGCCTTTCGGGCATTCCACAGACACCTTGTGAATGTGGAGGACTAAGAAAGGGTACTGCTGCTACTGCACGAGGACGGGAGAGCGCGAGGAGGGGGACTAAGAAAGGGTACTGCTGCTACTGCACGAGGACGGGAGAGCGCGAGGAGGGGGAGGGTTGAGGAATTTGGAAGGACAGCCTGGACAGGGATAGAGATCAGAGTGTTCTTTGGGTCCTTTTGGGCATTCCACAGACACCTTGTGAATGTGGACGACTAAGAAAGGGTACTCCACGAGGAAGGGAAGAAATCTTGTGGAACGGGTGTGTACCGATTGTATGGGGACAAGTGTTGGATGTTGTACTTTTAACGATTGCAATGTGAAGGATACTCTTGAATTGTTTGTGTGCACATCTCACGTCTCCCTCTCGTTTTCATATCGGTAGGCGTGTGATCATGTATGCACAGAGTGTGGTGTAATTACTCAGGAGGGTGTAAAGAGGGTGAAAGGGGAGGGAGCTGGAGAGAGAAATGTTATGGTGAGGGACAGGATCGGGTGGAAAGAACTGAGGACAAAAGTTGGGACACACATCCATCACACACACGCACATGCACCCTCCCCCCCCCTACTCTCTCTCTCTCTCTCTCTCTCTCTCTCTCTCTCTCTCTCTCTCTCTCTCTCTCTCTCTCTCTCTCTCTCTCTCTCTCTCTCTCTTTGGGTTTCTAAAGTGTATGCATGTTGTTGATTGACACTGACTTACATAATGCAAATTATGCAATTGAAGATGGGATTCTGGAATTGTATGCATGTTGACGAGTGACACTGTGACTTAGATAATGCAAATTATGCAATTGCAGATTGGATGATTGGCAGAATTTTGACGGGTGTATTCGGATTCAAGGTCTTGTGGAATGAATTACCGGGGAGTTAGTTCTGGCTTGGAAACTGGTCAGGCCCAGAGACCAGACTCCAGAGGGTTTGTGTGTGAAATTGGTGATTGAGGTACTCATGCTGCTTCAGGCATTGCTTAACCTGTCGATGCGAGACAGTCTAAAGAAGTGAGCACCAGTTTGCGTACTTGACATCCCCCGCACCCCAAAAATCTCTCCTCGTGCTTTTGGTGCCCATTGCGAATTGATATCACGTGTGGGCCTCACGCTCCCTCATGGCCCCTGTTTTGTGTATCGTATGAAATTCAGTTCATTTCCTAATTTGTACCGCAGTTTTTGGATGAAGAATTCTCTACCCTGCATTTGAGCTGCTGAACTCCTTATTGTTCCGTCCTGGTTTAAACTGCCTTTTGTCCATTTCCTAGAGTTCTTGTTTGTCTCTCCTCCTAATACATGTTTGTCCTCGACTTCTTGCCCACACTTCCATCGGCTTGCCCTCCTGCAGCCTCTTTTCAACCTTATAAGTTGACCATCCATTTTGAGGTTGGGAAGACCTTACAAGGTGATGAACCAGACCGTGATGGCCCAGAATCTTGGTTCTGACTTGTTTTGCTCAACTGCTGGCAGTGGGATTTGATCCCAGGCCGTGAAGGCCACAGGTAGTTGTTCTCAGCAGTTGAAGATGATTAAACTCAGCCTGGGTCCAATTGCATTTAACTTTGAGAACAGCCTAAAGGAACAGAAAATTATGGTAAAAATAGAGACGAGTGTTAAATTGAGAGGAGGAAGAGGGAAGAGGCAGGGCTACAGAGAGGAAGGAGGGGGAGGGGAATTAGAAAGTAGGACAGGTATGTGCATGTGTTATGATTCTGGTTGTCTGCTGTCTGAAGACCAACACTCACTCACATGAACTCCCAGGTATGCCCATACATACACAGAAGGGGAGAGGATAGGAGTATCACACCGCACAGGGAGAGATAAACACAGCGTGACAGCGGAAGATTTGACCATGCAATATGACAGGGTACACTGAAAGTGCAATTCACTTCCACTCAATGAAACCATGATAGTCCAAACCCAGTATTACACTGTTTATTAAACTCTTGAATTGTCAGAATTAACTTCAGACCTACAGTGCACTGCTCAGAAATGAGCATCTTCACTCCCCAAACCTGAGTAACCACTTGTTACACCCCTGAGTCCCTGAAACATCAAGCGCCACGCAATTACTGCCTACAGAGGGCAGCGCCACTCTGAAACAGGCCTCTGAGTCCAAGCGCCACTCAGAGGGTGAAGAAGAAGACCAGCGCCACAGTATCTATGATGATGAGGTGTCAAAAGACTTCCCGGGTGGAAGTCTGCAGCAGCGCCACCAAATCCTGACAAGATGACCTCTGAGGAAGAAGCTGCAGCTATGGATGTAGTTTAACCCTGGAACCTCACTCCGGAGGAGGGTCCAGCAGGCACCAACTTCTCTCGCCTCCAGCAGACCTTGATAACCCAGACCTCTGACAGCGCCGCATGCTGGCAGAGTACAGCGCCGGTGCTCCGAAGGTCTGGCTATGTCTGTCTCACACAATGCTGAGCCGTCACCACTTCCGGTTCACGCATGGCACAGCAGCGATGTACTCGGTACAAACTGCCAAAAGCCCTGAACCGATGTGCCCATCAGGGCCATCCTATCTATAGACTAAACTAGCCTAGACTCTACCTAGACTGGACTGACTGAGTGACCGGTACCGCTTCTGTTTCGGCCTCTAGACCTCTACCTTACCCGGCTTAGGCTATAGGACCGTCTATCAGCATAGGCCTTTAGGGCCTCTGTCCTAGGGGTAGCCCGGGCCTGCTATTCGCAGTTAGGGTAGCAGTAGGAAATTCAGTTAGTGCTGGGCCTATATTTTCCCAATTTTGCAGATATGTCGCTCACGAATTTCCCCTACAGGTAGGTCTCTCGGTTAGCCCTCAGCCAAACAAAATTACGAATCTGTCCTACCTATGGTACAGAGAGAGGCTACAGGCGACCAGAAACAGCAAGTCATTGCACATGGCTTGCACAATATCTGTGTTGATGGTTTGTGCTAGTTGGTGACCAGGGAAAGCTGATGCGTATGGTCCATATTTGTCATAATGGTTAAGGGAACTTGAGGATAGAGTTGATGAGAATGCATTAAAAAAAAAAGGGTAATGACATGTGCATAGCATGCATGGATTATGCACCTGTATGACTGACCGAAGCTAGGGGAAAGGAACGACCTATTACCCTCGTTGACAACAAGAGTGCTCTTGCTAAGTACGGGTATTACGTCGGGTAATGCTTCCTATGGCACCGCCTAATAACCAATCATGTCGAGATTCATTGTGTGCTCAGGAGGTGCTGTCCAACTGTTCCGGCATTGACAGCCAATCAGGCCCGAACTCTCTTCAATGCTCTTGTATGCCATAAACCATCATGTGTGCAGTTTTTCTTCCCCATGAACTTCTGAGTCGCTATGGGGTGACGGCCTACCGGGCGCCTCAAGTGTTTAGGTGCAACAGCCTGTATGCCAAACCTTTTCATAGCACTCACAGAACGAAAACATTGCTCCTTTTTTTTATTTGAAACCAGTTTCCGTCTACTAGGGGGACTCTGGGGGAGTGATACGGGGTATTACGGGCGACACCCCAAGTAGGCCTACTACTGGTCGCTCTATTCGATTGGTGGCGAGCAACTCCTGCCAGAATGGAACTGGCACTTTCTTGTCATGTAGCTGGTGGGTTAAGTAAACAGACCCTTAAAAGCCTAAGAGGTTGAGCCATAACATTCCTGTTGATTCCTTCTGCGCCCTGTTCCATTGAATTGCAATCATCACACATGAAGACTTTCACCTTCCCCTGAAGTTCCTGAACATAACACATCCTCACCATGACTGTAGACTAGTATGATCTCCCCAGCACATAAGACACTCTCATCATGACTGTCCAACTGGAAGGATAGCTTGTAATAGACTTGTATGGACGGTAGTTCACTTCAAACTTTCAAGAGAGAGTACCCAGTCAGTACTGACTGAACCATGATTACCACTGTGTGATCGTCTGTGAGTACCCCTGACCAGCCACCGGGCCAGACGTGACTGGGGTTCCCGGCCATGCCCGGAGGGGCCGGGTTATGACCGGGCCGGTTACGGCAGGTCAAGGCCTGCCACACGTTCGGGGGGGAGGGTTCTGGGGGATTCATAGTCTAAGAATGTTGCTGCCTCATCGGCAATTGGGGAGGGGGGGTTCAGACACCCCATAACTGAACAAGGGAAAAAAAAAAAAAAGGGGGGGAACTGTGTCTGCATCACAATGATAGTTTGAAATAGGCAAAAAAAAACATGCATTGGTAGGTTTCCTGCGGCCCACGTTCAGAAAGGCAATTAGAACACGGGCCAGCGATTCGGACAAGGTCTGTGTTTAGATAACGCAGACTAGGCAGGTTCGTCACCGGTTCCTTCCCAGGTACTAGTCCGGTCCACTTCACATGGGACATCAGGTGAAAAATAACTGGCCTTTCCCAATCCTTTGGGACATCAAGCCTGAAGGGCACTGAACGTCCCAATCAATTGGGGAACCAGTGATTTTCCAGGCAACCCTCACACAGCCTGAGTGGACCGGTGGACCGGTGTGAATCAACCACCAGGTCCACCACGCGGCCCGTACGAGAGAGGGGGTTCTGTTCATCCCCGGCGGATTCCCCGCCATCTCTCTCTCTCTCTCTCTCTCTCTCTCTCTCTCTTGTGCGCGCGCGTGAAAGATTTTCTCCGAAGCGTTGTCTTGATAGCCGTATGCCGCAGCGGGCTGATGGTGCTGATGTCGCCACTGAAGGCGACGACCGTAGACACGTGGCTGATTCCAGGAGCTGATCGCCGATGAACTGCTACCGCCTCTGCTAAAACAACCGCCCGGGGACTGCCTGCAAAGCGAAACTCAGTGGCTGCGTACACTCCCTGGGTACAAAAGAACTGCGCAAGTCGCCAAAGGTCCGGGTTGAGCCGCGGGTGATGAACTTGTCGAATCGCTGAGATGTAACACCGTGGCACCAGCAGAGGATCGCCTAGAGCTCGCTCCGTAAGAAAACCCATGGCGATGGCGACGGGGACGGAGTAACAGAAAGAGAACGAGAAGGAGACGGAGAGACAGGCGATAAACAGTCGTCGTCCTCTTCCGCAGTCGAGGAGGAATTAGATGAAGGCGAAGATGGGGAAGAAGGAAGGGGGCGAAGGTAGGACACGTGGCGGATGATCAGACGAGCCGATCGGCTGCCGGAGACCTCAGGCGCAAGCCATACGGTGTTCACGCCGGTCGGTCCGAGCTCAATCACTCGGAATCGCCCGAAGAATCGTGGCGCTAGTTTACCCTGGCGAGCACATTTCCTCACCTGCGCGATGTCCCCCAATTTGTACTGGGGTCGTGGACCTGCGTTCCCGTTCCGGGCCTCGTAGCTTCGGACCTGTCGGCCTCGGGCCAACTCGATCATTTTCTGGCGTTTTCTATCTAAGTGTCGCTTGGCCTTGTCCCGTGCCGTGGCCCTTGTGGGCCGGCGGTTGAGCGTTGATTCGTCAGGGAGACTTGGTATCGAAATGCAAGCGATGCTATTGGTCCTTAATTGGAAGGGGCTTAGGTCCGTCGATTCATGGGGCGTTCCGCGATGGACCGCTAGGATGTGGTCGACGATATCGGGCCAGGGCCTCGGATCCCGTGCCACGATGTTTCGTCGCAGCGCTRTCTTTATCACCCTATTTGCGTTTTCTACTAGCCCATTGGATTGTGACATATGGGGCGCGGTATTCCGCACAGCGACACCGTGTATGACCAAGTTCCTTAATACTTCCCCTCTGAATTCTGCCCCGTTATCGGTCAGGATTTCTTCCGTATCCTGGTGCATCYCGAGAAAACGGTTAACATACCGCGCGATTTCGGCGGCTTGTCGCGTGCGACATGGGTAGGCCTTGATCCATTTTGAAAAGTGGTCGACAAATATCAACAGGACTGAATATTCACAACTATTAGGACCAGGGGGTACCACGATATCGGTATTATCCATACTCACCCTTTGGAACGACCGCTCAACTACCGTTGGTACTATCGATCTTGGCGGTTGGATCAGCGCCTTGTCAGTAGCACAGACTTGACAGTTTGCGATGATGAATTTCAAATCGTCTCGAATATTGGACCAATACCATTCGTTTTTGTCGATGGCCGACTCCGTAATCCGTACGGCAAAATGGGCAGCCGTTTTTTCGTGTGCTGTCTTCACCCAGTCGTACCTCGTGAACGGATGCGGTACAACTATCCAAATCCCACTGCCGTCTGTTTTCCGTTTTTCTAACCTACCCTCTATCCATCGGTGATCCCGAGCCCTTTCATTAGGCTAGCCCTCCTCCGATCTTCCTTGGTGAAATCCTGGAGGGGGTTACCCACTAAGGTGGCAATCAAAGCGATGTCGGTCCATACTTCGGCCCTTCTATACTTCCGGGTCTTCTCCAATCCTTCTGACGTGGCATCCAAAAAGCGAGCCTCGGTCGGGAACTTGCCAACCCGAAACAAGGGGCATAGCCACGGTTTACTATCATTTCGATATTGGATGCACAAGCCATGGGCTCGTGCGACACACTTTCGACAATTTACCCATTCCACATAGCCTTCCCCGTTAGGACACATGGAGACTGAATATACGCGAGAAATTGCTTCGCAAAAATAGCAAAATTTATCAGGCAGGGAGAGAAGAGATGAAGAGGAGATGGGAGAAAGAGGGATAGTGAGGTTACCTCCGACACCCATTGCCACCGGTCTGCTTCTTGCCACGTGGGAGAATTGCCATTTGTCCGTACTTAGGCCCGTTTGCCGGTTCTGACTCCTTCCACGGAGTGATTTCCTCGCCCTTAGGTACTTTAGCGGGCTGATGCAGACGTGTCAGTCCGTCCGCGTTGCCGTGTCTTTCTGTCTTCCGATGGATGATGTCGAAGTCGTACTCCTGTAGACGTACCGCCCAACGCCCAATCATGCCCGTTTAATTAGTGAGTTTTTTCAAGGCCAGCAGGGGCTCATGATCCGTCAAAAGGCGGAACTTCTAGATACGGATGGAAGTGTTGGATACTCCAGACCAGTGCATAGCATTCGCCTTGGGGTGCTAAGTCATTTCTCCGTTCGTCTGGCACCATTCGCAACGCGTACTCGATGATGTGTTCGCGACCATCGTTCCCCTTCTACGCTAAAATAGCGGAAATAGCTTCCGGTTGCCAGTCCGTGATAAGAATGAACTGTTTCGAGGGGTCCGGTCAGATCAAAATAGGTGTCGTCGCCATAGCATTTTTGAGGGTCGCGAAAGACTGCTCACACTCCGCATCCCAACTGAGAGGCTGGTCCTTTTGTAACAGGTTCGTTAGTGGCCGTGCAATCGCGGCGAAGCCTTTGATGAAACGACGATAGTACGATGCCAGCCCTAGGAAGGCTCGAACCTGCGTCAGCGACATGGGAACTGGAGCCTCTCTAACCGCCGCGACCTTTCTCGAGTCAGACCACAATCCTCCACGCGTCACGACGTAACCCAGGAACGAAATTTCTGAGAGGAAAAATTCGCTCTTCTCGAGTGCGATCTTGAATACAGCGTCTCTCACCGCTCCCAACGTCCACTCAATGTGTTGAGCATGTCCGTGATAGGTCTCCGAGTAGACAAGGATATCGTCCATGTATACGATCACGCAAAAGTTGATCATTCCCTGAGTTAGCCGTGTCTTGTTGACGAACTTCTGGAACGTCATGTTCATCGCTCGCTGAAACGTGGCAGGCACATTGCATATCCCCATCGGACACCGAACCCACTGCCTCGTGCCCTCAAACAACACGAAGACTGTCTTCGGCCTATCTTCCTCCTTAACCAGAATGTGATGGAAGTCATGCCGAATATCAAACTTACTAAAATAATTAGCGCATCCAATCGCATCCAACAAATCATCAATCCGGGGGAGGGGATACACATCTTTAATTGTGATTTCATTTAGTTTGCGATAATCGATACATATGCGGATTGATCCGTTTTTCTTCGGCACTAATACTACTGGAAACGACCATGGTCTAGTGACGGGTTCGATCCACCCGCTTGTTTCGAATTCCCAAATTCGTTCGAGAGCCTTTTTTCCGTTCTATCAGGGAGTATCAGTAGGGCTTGCAGTGGATGGGGGAATGATTTCCCGTCTGAATTTCGTGTTGGATGACCAACGATTAGCCGATGTAAGTGTCTGTTACGCTAATCACTCCCTGATACTCCGTCAGAATGTCCGCAATCAAACGATGAATCTCATCAGGTATGTATTGTGGAACGTGTAACTCAAAAAGCTGGTCCCGGATTCGTACGTCGATCTGCTTCGTGCGTGATCGTTTCGCCACATCGGGCGGTGGCGCCGAGATAAACGAAGGGTCCGATCGCCAGGAGAACACCGTGACCATCATCTGGGCGCCTTCCTCTCGGATGGCCACGTGTCCTTCCGGGGTGATCCCATCGCAGATATCCTGCCATGGTACGATTTTAGTTGCAATCATTACTCCGAGCTCATCTGATTCATCCTCGAGACGCCTAGGGGGTTCCAAAGAACTGGCCTCCGCCCCTAGACGTAACAGTCGTACTTCCTTTGCGGGTGTCAATAGGGACTACGGTAGATATGTGATATCGCAGTAGTGTTTCTTGTCGTTGTATCGGGCGAGGAGAGGGGAAATTCCTTTGTACGGGGTTTGCGGGGGTTCCAAGCAATCGACCATCCTCGAAATTTGTACGAGGGGTTCACCCAAAATCATCGCCTTGGTCCTGTGGATGTTCCGACTGGTTAGATGCATCGTTCTTGCGATTGTTCTGGACGGCGGGTAATAAATATGCTGTCGTGCTAGCTTCAGAATTTCTGGATCATTTTCGTCACTGTTATCTGCATCCCCCGATGATGGTTCATCGTCTGCGGAGTCTTCCCAGGTGATCATACTAAGAGTCCCCGCTATCATCGGCGAAACTCGCGGGACTGCGTTGATGGTAGTACGAAGAGTCAGTCTCATAGGCACAGCATAGGGTTTTCCTCTCGTATTTCGGAGGATGATTGACCGTCGCTCGAAATCCAAATTCGCTCGTAATGCCACAAGAGCGGGAAGACCGAAAAGAACATCGTATGTGTTTACGTCTAATACCACGACATCTCCTAGTGCATGCATCTTTCCTAATCGGAAAGCGACATTGGTCATTTTTCCCACTGTTTTAATCTTTTATTCGTCTGCCGAAACGAGCTGATCCTTTTCTGTAAGCATGATCAAATCGTTTTTCCTTCCCGCCCTCTCAACTACTCGCAGCGAAATAGCCAAAACAACAGCTCCCGAATCAATGATTGCATTGTACGAAATTCCCCATATTTCGATCTCGCATTCCGCAGATTTCCAGGGGATGGGTTTAATCCGTAGAAAATGATCGTCTTTCTGTATTAGTCCTACTCATATTGGATCCGACGTGCCAACCGTATTTTCTTCTGGCGTGGGGCTTTTGGCCTTCATGTTTGTTGCTCGAGCGAGGGCGAATCGTTTCCGATTCGCCTTATAACATTCACTCATTAGCTTGTTCAGAGATCGAGAGCAGATGTCCGATCGGAAGTGGAATCCGATGATCCAAGGCTCGGATAATGTTGAGCACATCGATTTCCCCAGTGACGAAGGTGGGTCCTCCCGACTCCATTTCTTCTGGAGAAGTTCGCCACTCCGCCACTTCTTTCTGTTCCGGCGCCGACCTAATTGTTCCAATCATTCCAAGCCCAGGATAACCAAACGATACGTACTGATCTAATGGGATGAGCTCAGCAGCCTCTTCCGAGGTTGCTAACGCACTTCCTACCCCTTCCATTTCTTCCATCAGGGCCCCCACCCGTCCAGGTCCGTTAGCGATGGGAGCCGCAGCCATGGGTGCAACTCTGACCCGTTGTTGCGGGGGCCGGTGGGGGCAATCACGGGCTAGATGCCCTGGTTGATGGCATGCATAACAGACGTTTAGATTGCCTGCGGCTCCTCCGAGAGCTGGCGCCGGGGCTAGCCCTTGTTGGATTGGAGGGGCACGCACCACGATGGGCCGCATGTTTCTCATTATAGCTTCTAACTGAGCGTTATGCTCTCGCTGTTCCTTTTTGCTTTCCTGGATTAGGCTAATTAACGTTTTGGTTAGCTCGAAAATAGCAGTAGACTCATTTGTCCTTACCGGGTTCTCAATCAGGGGCGGCACTGGCGGGGGTGCTATCATTACAGGTGCTGGTATCACAAGAACGGGGACACTCGTGATTACACTCGGGGCGGCTCATTTAGGGGCTATCTTTTCCAGATAGGTGACCGCGCCAAACACAAATCCTATATTCTCGAACTTGTTCTGCAACGCGTCCAACTCGGCTCTTGCCCTTGCAAGCTCGGATGAATCTCCTCCTTGGAATAGTCTTCTCCTTCCAGGAAGTTCGCCGCGAACTTTCGTTCCATCTCCTCTGCAGCGGCCATGATCTGTTGCAGTGTGTGATTGATGGGGGAAAACTGCTTTCGCAGCTTTGCCCTTATCGTTCGACTGCAAAGCCCATCAATAAACAAGTCTCTCCCAACTTGCTCACCTCGCTCAGTTTTCACAAACATTCGGTGGAACCGATTTTGATACTCTGCAATAGACTCGAGAGCTTTTTGCACCCAATCTTTGATCATGCAGAGTGCTTGCTCTGGGTGGACATAATCAAATCGATTCATAAAATCTCGTTCGAAGGTCGGAAGATCTACCCATAAACCAGTGATGAGCGTCTCCTCCTAATCGTGCGGGAATGTTTACCTGAGCTTCGTTAGCGTCATACTGCTGTGCTCGGAGCGTGGCCAACCATGCTCCTGCAAGATGATGTGCAAGGTCAAATAGATAGAGATCAGGTGGCCTCATGGGAGCCCGTGCTCGTGGGGTAGGTTGATTAGGATTTGGTTGATTAACATTCTGTTGCGGATTCAGATTCTGTGCATTAGCGTTCATGTTGGCCGCCCGTCGATTAACCGATCTACTTCGGGTGATGACGGGGTCGCGTCTATGCACGTTCCGGGGTCGAGGTCACCCTCGGTTAGCCAGATGGCCCAATTAGCGTGCTAGTAATCCTAAAACCCGGCCACGTATCGGGGTCAGAACTGAGATCTCTTGTGGCAGAGTTTTTCGGGGGCATGAGTGCAATTTGGCAGAGAGGGCGGACCGCCTCTGGTCATAAGGCAGGTGGCATGAGCGGGTCACTCAAGGCCGAGCGATCCATTGGTTCCGAGGACGGCGGTTTGCGGGAAGGTCCCTCCGGGGTGGGTGGGGTTCTGACGAGTCAAATCGTCGGAAGCTGCCACGTGGCGCCGGTCGTCGCGCACTTGGGTTGGGCCTCCGGAATTCCAGGGTCCTCTGATTGCCGCGTCGTCGGCAATTTCCGCAGGGCATACTAGGCCAGTATGGGGCTATGACCTTCCACGGGACGACGCTGAGTTGGTGATACGGAAGCAGAAGGCGGAAGGGAGGGAAGTTGGTGGAGATAACGACAAATCCGGGATGGGTGGAGTAGTGGGTGTGGTCCTGAGTGGGGAAATCAGAGCACCGGGGGTCGCTAGTGGTGGCGCAGTGGAACTCCCTAGGACACAGTCAATTTTCGGTTGGGCAAGGGTAGTATCTCTGTCGGAGGATTTCATCTATCCAAGGGGTGAAGTAGTCCGGGTTGTACAACAACGACTCCGAGCTCTCTAAGCGTGTCATTATGTCATCGCAGAGCTACGAGATGCCTACGAGCGGGTCTGTACCGATTGCGATCACCTCGCGCGAGCACGTGTAAGTTGCGCTTACGCAAGTTCGCACGGGATGACTGCTCCGTCGCAGATCCGGGATGGTCGTGCCCGATCAGACTATACTTCTGCAGTCGATAGACTCTTTTGAATTTGACGAATCGGAGCACGAGGGCACGTGTAAATGCGCAGCTCAGACCACATTTACACTCGTTCTCGTGAGGCGTTCGCTGGGTCCGACATCCGAGTGTCTAATCACTCCGCAATTTTCGAGCATGCAAGATGCAACAACCACAACAACTCAATCGAAAGATAAGCGAAAACGACAACAGGATTACCGATTGCGCAAAATTCCTATCCTACTCATGAGTGCTTCAAATACAGTAAATAAAGACAGGGGTAAGGATCCRATGGGAAATCAAATAACCAAACATGACATCCATACATTCATTCAGCAACACACACACAATGCATCTGAGATGGAAATCGCAAACAYAAGTGTGAGCAAAAACCCAAGTCCGGATTCCGAAAAACAGAAATGGGCGAATCACCCGGAGCCGAAATCAAAATTTATATACACGAGACAGGAGGGAGAAAAGATAAAAGAAACAGCAAATCCGCGTCCATCAACCTCAACTCCCTCTTCCTCTCTCTCCTTCTCCGATGCGGACAGTCCGTCGTCGTGCACCAACCCACGAAGCCGTCACCTCGCTTAGTCCTCCCACACCCGTCAGGTTCGCCCACGCCCACAGTCTGTCGTGGCCCGCGTCAACCCCGCGCGTTTAGCACCAGCCCGTCGGGTCGCCCGACTCCTGCTCTACTCACCTCTTACTTCGCTCGTGTGCCGACCCTCTCTGATCGTGCGACCCCGAGCTTCCAACAGCTGGTTAAGAGCAGTGAAGTCAGATAATGAGAGGGTGAGAGGGAGATGGTGGACTGAGAAGAGGAAGAAGAAGAACTCTCTCTCCCTGTTATGAGCCAAGTACTAACCTGTGAAGTTGGCGCTGTGCTGCAGGTACCTCGAAGACGAAGCTGGAGCAACGACGCTGCAGGTAAGTGCCTCTGGCCTCCGCCCAATCTCTCTCTCTCTCTAGTGCTATCCTAGCTATGGCGCCCAGCGCTGGAGACTACAACTACCTACTGCGCCCAACACTGAAGACTAAAGGCTAACGCTACTACTCCTGCAGCGCTCCCTCAGGAGTGCTGCTGCCGAATCCTGAAAACTACTACTGCCTCCTGCCTCCCCGTGAAGTGCATGGAAAGTCCCTATGTACTACCTCGGCCTGCCTCCTGACTGCCTGAAGGGCGAGTCAGGCCGAGGAGGCTTCTCTTGCCACTGCCGAAGTGTGCCAGGGGCTGGTGCTGCAGCAGCTGCTGAGGCTGGCGTGGGAACAGGCTAAGAATAGCCTGTTCCCGAAACCCTGGTTCGGTGCCTGAGTTTCAGGGCCGGTCGTTCTGATGAACGACCGAAAATGGCCCTTCGTTTGAGGCTAAAACGGTTGTTGCCATTTTTAGTCTGAAACGACACAGGGAATGTAGGCCCCTGTTTTCAGGCTTTCGGGCTGAACAGTCACAGGGCCTGTAGGCCCTGGTTTTCAGGCTTTTAGCCTGAATTTCAGGTTTTCAGCCTAAAGGACGCAGGGCCTGGAAAATGGCCCTCGTGTGCAGGCGCAGCATGTAACATGCAGGCGCGTGTGAGGTGAAGGAGAGGCGCTGCTGGGCAGTAGAGCGCAAGCAGCCACAGCCGGGCTGCAGGGCGCTAGGGTGGGAGAGGGCGACCAGTGGTCTTCAGGAAGGAGGCGAAGTGTGGGTGGACAGGGTCTGATGAGGGGAGACGAGATACGTACCTGGTGCAAGAGAGAGGTCGGCTATGGTGTTGACGTCATGTACGTTGGTCTTCGAGAGTCGAAGTGAGCCTGTTGCGAGAATGCTGATGTAGGTAGGATACTCCAGCAGTGTAGGCTGGGCGCTGGGCGCCAGACACAGAAGAGCGACTTTGGATACTGTGTTGGTGTGGCCTGAGGGCTTAAACATTGGCTCATTACTTCATTGTATTGCTCTTGTATGGATGGAATCTTGAAGAATTTGTACTCTCTGCTTGGACACGAGTACTTGGACATCTGTGTGGTTTCACAACTTGGCTTTCTGTATATCGTTCCCACTCATGTTCCTTGCATTCTTCTTCTTTGTTTTTTGTTTCTTTTTTCCTTCTTCTTCTTCTTCTTCCTCTTCTTCTTCTTTAAATTTCGCTGTTTTTTCTTCTTTGCTGTTTCTTTTTTCTTCTTCTTCTTCTTCTTTGCTGTTTTTTTTGTCTTCTTCCTCTTCTTCTTTGCTGTTTTTTTTGCCTTCGCACGCGTGCAGACACACACACACACACACACACACACACACACACACACACACACACACACACACACACAGAGGAGAGAGAGAGAGAGAGAGAGAGAGAGAGAGAGAGAGA
>BFEA01000081.1:739118-751028 GCA_003427395.1 Chara braunii
CTCTCTCTCTCTCTCTCTCTCTCTCTCTCTCTCTCTCTCTCTCTCTCTCTCTCTCTCTCTGTGTGTGCCCGCGCGTGTGAGAGAGAAAAGAGAGAGCACTCAAATTCACTCACTCAATCAATCAATCCATCGGATTTTTTAGTTTTTCTTTTTCCCCTTTCAATCAATCAATCATAATCAAGCAATCTATCAATTTATTTTTCCTTCGTTTTTCTAGCCCCATGTGAAATCCCCCCCAAAACAACCCCCCTTAATTTCTGTTTTTTGGGCCAACGTCGCCCGAGTCACAACCGATGTTCAAAATCGGCAGAAAGAGCACGTCTCAGCAAGTTTGTCACAGACTAAGTTCTAAAAGGCATTTGAAACTTACGCCTGCAGTAATGAGAGTGTGGTAGTTTCATAGAGGCACTCGAGTCATGAATGGTACCGGTCCATTCCCAGGTACCAGGCAGATCGACCTTTTCGGACAGAGGATGGGACAAGGTACCAGCCTTCTCGAACAATGAGGGACACCGGCATTTCCAACCGTTCCATCTGTGTTCCCAGTGCTTCCCATAACGTCTGGACCACCACCACGGACGACGTCGACCTCGACGGGATCCGAGCTTTCCAGCACGAGCCGGCGGTGGTGCTCCCTGAACTCATCTTCTTCCCCCGTCCTCAATGAACCCATCCCCAATCTCCACTTTCGGCCTCCCCTCCTTCTTTCCCACCTTCTGGCAGTCTGGAGTCCATCCGCAACTCTCCTTTTGTCTAGAATCACTCGCTGTCCCCCTCCTCGATCCCCAGCAATGGCTTGCGCAGCTGGCCGACGATCTCCCACTTGAGATCGTCTCGCAGAGCGACGATAGCCCAGTCCCGCACGTTCTCACGTGGACCTTGGCGCCATATCTTCAGTGGTCGGCGTGCTTGGAGGAACTGGGAGGGGGCCGCAACCAACCGTCACGACATGGTTATCTGGACCCGCACGAGATAGTCGACCTCGCCTTCTTTTAAGATCGGACGACTTCCGAGAATGAGGAGGTAGAGATTGAAGCGGAAGAAGAAGAAGAAGCCGAAGAAGAGGCCGACGAGGAAGAAACTCCCGAAGAGGGGAGTTACAGTGAGCACAGCGAAGGGGAGCAAAGTGAGGAGAAGGAGGAAGAAGAACAAGGCGACGAAGAAGAAGAAGAAGATCAGGAGGAGCTGGAAGAGTCGGAGTGGGAAGGATTCGAGGAGGAAGTGCGTGACGAGGCTCGGACGCAGGCCCAGGCGCAGAAGAGGGAAGAGATCGCGGCCGGGAAGCGACAGTTGGAATTCGCTAGCGCATCCGGTCAGCCGCGCACCAACGATCCGGCCGGAGATCCGGAGCCACCTAAGCCAGAGGATGGAGAGACAGCTGCCGAGACTTCGGCCGCACCGGCAAGGCGGCGACGAAGTCGATCCCCCTCCCCCTCCGCCACCGACCGCCCACCAACTCGTCCACGTACCGATGAGGGGCATCGGGCTTCGTCCCCGGTCGTTATCCCGCCGTCCCCTTGACCACCTCTCTTTCTGCCAGATTACCACTCGCGTCACCTTCCCCGACAATCCCTTCCCCATCGATACCTTCCGCTTTTTCTACACTACCCGCCTCGCTGTCACTATTCATCCCCACCCTTCCACCCGATGCGCCCTCCCTGTCTTCTACCTCCATATCCTTTCCCTTAGTGCCGCGTGGTGAGGTCACAATATGATCGAGGTATACTGCATGATTACGGGGACTATCCCCGCATGCGAGAACCACGATCACTTCCGCGCGGCCCTTTTCCGAACCTTTACCACCCTCTACCCCGATTACCTCGCGTCCCTCCCTCACACTGGCAACCGATTCCCCTGCTTTCACCGGATCGTTCGCTATCAGGAACTCCTGAAGATGGTGGCCGGAATGGAGAGCTTCCTTCCCCCGCTACCTATCAACCCTCCCCCTCGCCATCCCTCCATGTACCGTCTCCCTTTTCCCCTCCCTGGCACTCGCTGATGTAGGACTGATGGGCACGCGTCATGACAACGACACGTGTAATCCCCTCCTTGGATTGTCAATGGCCCTCCCTGAGGAATTAGTAGTAGAGTTGTGTTGCCACGTTGGACGACGTCCACACTCATTCGAACGGTAAGTGGCATAGAGAGAAGAGCTCCGCGTGTCGATCGATTAGAGACATTGACACGTGTCAACAACCAAGCACGAGCTTGCTAATATTGGAACCCCCTAGGCGTCACATATGTGACGAACCACTTTTTGTAGCGCGCGAATTTCTGCGCGATTGCAATGAGGGGTCCTAAGCTGGGAAGGTTGGGCTAATTACGGGAGATCGGGATCGGTGGGAAATTGCATCAGTACCCTCGCTTCTTCGTCTTTTTCGTCGTCTCCTTTTTCGATGGTGGGGTTCAAAACTGGGCGTGTCCCGAGACGTGTGATTGGTCGGTTGAATGGCTGGCGCGCTGTCATGCGCGCAATTAATAATTGTTAACGTCGTTTCTATTGTTTGGTTTTGGAATTTGGGCGCGGACATCGCACGGGAATTTGCTTCGTTCCTTTTGAATTTCTTTTTGAATCCTTTTTCGAATTTTGTCGAGCCCCGATGGATCTCGGAATTTCGGACTTTCTTTCCGGAACTTAGGCTTTTTGCTTTTTCGCATTAGATAGGAGTTTAGGAAATTTGTAATTAGGACTTTCTTTTGCCGCGCGGCGCCTTTTGCTTACGCGCTTCTTTATGCGGCCGCAACGGAATTCTGATTAGTCGGCGCCTTTAATCGGGTGTGTAACTGTAATTTTTGGCTGGCGTCATTGTAACTGTATCTTTCTTCTTGTGCTTCGTCTTTCCCGCCCTTCTTCTCTTTCTTTTGCTGCGTTCTAGGTAGCCACGGTCTGCATGATCGGATCGATGCGTGGAGAGTGGCTACGTCCCCCACGCCGCGGTCCCGTCATTCAAGACACAGGCGCTCCCTCTCTTATCTTCTTTCTAAATCCTTGTAATTCCGTGTTCTTCGCGCATGCATGCACGCTATAAATTTCGGCTGCGCGATTAGTTAGCTCTCTTAACCAGTTGTTGGAAGCTCGGGGTTACACGATTAGAGAGGGTCGGCACACGAGCGAAGTAAGAGGTGAGTAGAGCAGGAGTCAGGCGACCCAACGGGCTGGTGCCAAACGCACGGGGTTGATGCGGGCCACGGCAGACTGTGGGCGCGGGCGAACCTGACGGGTGTGGGAGGACTAAGCGGGGTGATGGCTTCGTGGGTTGGTGCGAGACGACGGACTGTCTGCATCGGAGAAGGAGAGAGAGGAAGAGGGAGTTGAGGTTGATGGACGCGGATTTGCTGTTTCTTTTATCTTTTCTCCCTCCTGTCTCGTGTATATAAATTTTGATTTCGGCTCCGGGTGATTCGCCCATTTCTGTTTTTCGGAATCCGGACTTGGGTTTTTGCTCACACTTRTGTTTGCGATTTCCATCTCAGATGCATTGTGTGTGTGTTGCTGAATGAATGTATGGATGTCATGTTTGGTTATTTGATTTCCCATYGGATCCTTACCCCTGTCTTTATTTACTGTATTTGAAGCACTCATGAGTAGGATAGGAATTTTGCGCAATCGGTAATCCTGTTGTCGTTTTCGCTTATCTTTCGATTGAGTTGTTGTGGTTGTTGCATCTTGCATGCTCGAAAATTGCGGAGTGATTAGACACTCGGATGTCGGACCCAGCGAACGCCGTGCGAGAACGAGTGTAAATGTGGTTTGAGCTGCGCATTTACACGTGCCCCCGTGCTCCGATTCGTCAAATTCAAAAGAGTCCATCGACTGCAGAAGTATAGTCTGATCGGGCACGGCCATCCCGGATCTGCGACGGAGCAGTCATCCCGTGCGAACTCGCGTAAGCGTGACTTACACGTGCTCGCGCGTGGTGATCGCAATCGGTACAGACCCGCTCATAGGCATCTCGTAGCTCTGCGATGACATAATGACACGCTCAGAGAGCTCGGAGTCGTTGTTGTACGACCCGGACTACTTCACCCTTGGATAGATGAAATTCTCCGACGAAGATACCCTTGCCTAACCAAGAATCAACTGTGTCCTAGGGAGTTCCACTGCGCCACCACTGGCGACCCCCGGTGCTCTGATTTCCCCACTCAGGACCACACCCACTACTTCACCCGTCCCAGATTTGTCGTTATCTCCACCAGCTTCCCTCCCTTCCGCCTTCTGCTTCCGTATTACCAACTCAGTGTCGTCCCCGTGGAAGGCCATAACCCCATACTGGCACAGTACGCCCTGCGGAAATTGCCGACGACGCGGCGATCAGAGGACCTCGGAATTCCGGAGGCCCAACCCAAACGCGCGACGACCGGCGCCACGTGGCAGCTTCCGACGGCCTGACTCGTCAGAACCCCACCCACCCGAGAGGGACCTTCCCGCAAACCGCCGTCCTCAGAACCAATGGCTTGCCCGGCCTTGAGTGACCCGCGCATGCCACCTGCCTTATGACCAGAGGCGGTCCGCCCTCTCCGCCAAATTGCACTCGTGCCCCCGAAAAACTCTGCCACAGGAGATCTCAGTTCTGACCTAGGACTCCACCCCCACTTTCCCAAAAATCATTGGCACACCCCTTTTCTCACTTCCAGGCCCACATCCTACTCCGATCAGGAAGTCGCGCTGGGCGTGAGGTTGGTGTGCTAAGGATTTTTGGGAAAGTGGGGGTGGAGTCCCAGGTTAGAACTGAGATCTCATGTGGCAGAGTTTTTCGAGGGCACGAGTGCAATTTGGCGGAGAGGGCGGACCGCCTCTGGTCATAAGGCAGGTGGCATGAGCGGGTCACTCAAGGTCGGGCGAGTTATTGGTTCCGAGGACGGCGGTTTCCGGGAAGGTCCCTTCGGGGTGGGTGGTTTTTTGACGACTCAGGCCGTCGGAAGCTGCCACGTGGCGCCGGTCGTCGCGCATTTGGGTTGGGCCTCCGGAATTCCGGGGTTCTGAAGCAGAAGGCGGAAGGGAGGGAAGTTGGTGAAGATAACGACAAATCCGGGATGGGTGAAGTAGTGGGTGTGGTCCTGAGTGGGGAAATCAGAGCACCGGTGGTTGCTAGTGGTGGCGCAGTGGAACTCCGTAGGACACAATCGATTCTCGGTTAGGCAAGGGTATCTCTGTCGGAGGATTTCATCTATCCAAGGGGTGAAGTAGTCCGGGTCGTACAACAACGATTCCGAGCTCTCTGAGCGTGTCATTATGTCATCGCAGAGCTAGGAGATGCCTACGAGCGGGTCTGTACACTGTGTGTGTATGTGTATGTGTGTGTGTGAGATAGAGAGAGAGACATAAAGAGGGCATCGTCACACCACACCTGAAAAGTGCAAAATGAGAATGAATTTTCCGCTAGAACATGGCCAGATGCGTCTGCCACGTTTTGTCACATTTCGACAGTGGTATGGCGATGCCCACGGACCGCCTGCACCGCGGATGGACCGCCAAACAGTGGCAAACACTGGTGTGCCTGCATCTGGCCGTCGTCGCAGAAAGTTCGTTCCGACCCAAAAAAATTGCAAAAAAAAAGTTGTCTTTTCTGTCTTTTGTTTTTTCTTTTGTCTTTTTTTCTTTGTTTTTTTTTCGGACCCACGAAAAAAAAAATGCAAATTCACAACAAAAAAAAAAAGTCTGAAAAACGATTTTTATTTTTTTTTTAAAACAAAACGAAAACAAAAGGCAAAAAAGGAAATAAAACGACATGCGTGAACGGAAAAAAAAAAAAAAAAAAAAAAAAAAAAAAAAAAAAAAAAAAAAAAAAAAAAAAAAAAAAAAAAAAAAAAAAAAAAAAAAAAAAAAAAAAGAAGATAAAAGAAATAAATAAAATTTAAAATAAATAATAAAACACAACAATACGAAACAAAATGACATTTTTTTTTTTTTTTTTTTAAGAATACGAAAAAAAAGGGGGGCAAGACACAAACCGACACGAAAATGTTATCCGGAGGTGGGCGTGTCAAGATATTCATCCGCATCGACGCCCGCCGTGTACCCGGCCCCGTGGGCGCGCTCTCTCGTTTAGTGGCGCGCTATGAACAATTCGATACGTGCGCCACTCTGCACGCCCACCGGCCCTCGATCGGCTTCATCCGTCGGGCCGCACCACAACTTCAATTCGATTCAGGCGCTCAGCGGACCATCGACCTCCCCCCCTCCGGCCAATGCTGCTTAAGGGGTAGGATATTTTAGTTGTACCTATAATTTAGTATATCGTTAGTAGTGGCCATACACTACATACCTTTGTGTTCTATACAACTATTTATATAGGGAGACATGCACTTTTTCAATTTGGAAAAGAGTGAGGTGTGGGGTGTCATATGATGGGTATCTCTCGTGAGTGTCACGGGAAGGAGAGGAGTGTGTGGATTTGAGGACAGTTCATGCTGCTTTAATTGAAATTTTTGTACGAGGACGCGATGTAAGAGTGTTTTTTTTTTTTTTTTTTTTTTTTTTTTAAGTCTTGGTTGTCTACTAGAAGGGGGGGAACGAGTATCCCCCACTAGTAGTAGCCACCAAGTGCTCCATCTATTGGTCGGGAGCGGCACCTGCTGGACAACGGGTCCTGCGTCTCTTTTATATTCAGAAAGAACTCGTTGTCTAGATTGTTGTGTTGTGCCAACTAATTACCCTATACTCTTGGGGTTTTAGTTGTGAGCTAAATTTGCCTCTTCAACCCTTCTTTGGGGCCGCCTGTTTCTATCTATCTTCTTAGACATTCTTCAAACTCTTAACTCTCAGGCTTGTCGTCCTCCCCCTTTGTTAGTCAGTCCTGCTTTGGAACAGCAATTTCGTCAAAACGGACATATTTTATTTTTGAACGAAATTGAAACCTCATAAATTAGAGAGATTTAGGTGGAAATTTCAAGCTCTTGAGGGTCCGGCGTCCTTAAAACGCCGGACCCGTTGGATGTATCTGGACTTAGCTGGAGTCCAGGGGGTACGGCGTTCTGAAAACGCCTTATCCCCCTGGATGTATCTGGACTTAGTTTGCATCCAGGGGGTAGGGCGTTATCAGAACGCCGTACCCCCTGGAGCTGAAAATATCGACCTAAATCGGGCCAATTTTTTAGTTTTCAATTTCGTTCAAAAAATAAAATATGTCCGTTTTGACAAGGCGGCTTCTCGTCTATTATTCCTTGTTCCCTTTTTCATCTTTCCCCCCCATACCATGTTCTTCCTACCAGGATGTTAGCTGGGAGGGGGGGGGGGGGGAAGAAATCCGGAAATTTGTCACTCGGTCGCATTGGGATTGAGTCGTCCAGCTTGGTCCCGTCGTGGAAGAGGAGTCTGTAGTCTTTGGTTATCCCCTTGTTGTCCTGCAGTCCCCCCTTGTCCACCTTTTTCCCCTTTCCATTCCACCTTTCAAGCCAACTTTTCCAGAATTCTTGTATCCTTTGTTTTATTTTGTCCACTGTGTGAACGAGTCTGATTTGTGATTTGACTTCCTCCCACCGTGTTGTTATGTTTGTATGAATCTGTTGTTGTATACTCTCCGTAAATTTTGGCCCTTCCAGACTCACGCCCTCCATTTCATAGGTGCAACAGCGTCTCCAGAGTGCCCATAGTACTGCCATGCATCCTAGTTTGAATATGTTGAGGGTGAAGTCGCCAGGCTGTTCGGAGGGCCATCTCTCAAACAGCAAGGCTTTCCAATCCCATGGCCAAGGTGTCCCTGTTCCAAGCTGATCCTTGACTCTATCCCACCATCGCCAGAGCCAAACCGCTCTGAGGCATCGTAGAAAGATGTGTTGTATTGTTTCAGTTTTTTTCCTTGATGGGAATGCACAGGAGCATAGTCTGCACCAGGGGAGGGCGAGTCCTCTCTGTTCGAGGGTTGTCTTGTCTATCAACCAGTTATTGGTTGGTTGGCACCGGTGCTCCACCTGCCATTGCGAGGCAAGATTTGCAGGTTTCCTCTTGGTAAGGTCGAACCATTTCACGTTTCTTAGTGATTCATTGTTAACGTTCAGATGTTTTATCCATCTTGTTTCCACCTGGTCCCGCAAGTTGATTTTTGGTCGGAGCAGTCTGTATGTTGCTTTAACGGTTATATTGTACAATGTTTAAGTGCTGGTTTTGCCCCTACAGATTGTGTTTGCCCAAACCCACTCAGGGGTCTAGAGGCAGTTGGAATATCGGTGTGTCTAGAGAAACGCAACCCATCCGTTTTTCACCCGCAGCACCCTAATTCTTGAGAGTAAGTCCTCCCGACGAACTGTGTCTGTTCTGGATTGGTCTTTCGGAGGAAATTGTCATTACCTATCATGAATGTATCTACCGCCAGTGGCCCCTTACGGTTACAGCACACCACGTTGCCCACCTCCCCCTGGCAGCCCCGGATTGCTAACCGGTCGGATTCTTGTATTGAGGGTCCCTTTTTAAGAATTTTCCACCGATTCAAGCGGAGTCCAACACGTTCTATTATATTTTGTAGCGCTTCCTTTGGACTGTGGCAATATCTCATTTTTTCTTTGAGCTGGGCTCAGTTGATCCAATCCATCCTGTCCAGATCCCAAAATTTAATATCCCCTATTCTACTAACGTCAGTTTTCACCCATCCATTCCAGGGGGAGTCCATGCAATGAAGAATTGACACCAAGAGTTCATTATCCCTCTATTCCCAAATTGTGGTTGTCGGGCTACCTTTTCCCATCTTTCTAGTTGGGGTTTGTCCGGTTGGGGAAGGTTCCTCCATATCTATAAAAGGGCTGGCCAGAAAGGGTCGTTGTGTAGGTCCTCTCTTGCCTCTTGCCTTGGTGAATCGGTCGGGGCGCTTCTTTGCTGAGACCGTCCCCTCGAGATTGGCCATTCTCTGTTTTCAACCCATGTGAGCGGGTTGATGTCGGGCCGGTGTCTCCAAGGCCAATCTAGAGATTTTCTCCAAGGTCACCTCTTTCCATGGGGCGATGTATGAGTTCTAAAATAAAGTCTGAGAATTCATTGGGGGGAGGGGAGAGAGAGAGAGAGAGAGAGAGAGAGAGAGAGAGAGAGAGAGAGAGAGAGAAAAATAGGAAGTTATGGAGGGACAGAAAAAAGGTCAGGGCAGCCGGAAGTAGTGAAGTTGAGACCTGGAAATTTCTAAACAAGTTTTGGTTCACTTCTAATCAGTGGGGTCAACTCAACTCCCAGGATACTCTGTCTTACCTAGAAACAGATGTATACCTTCTACAGAGTTCCTGAACAAGGTAGAAGGTTGCAGCTTTAGTTACTGGCCAATTGTCAAAGCCCTGAAGTCTGGATTCGAATGACTAGTTTGAATGCCTTTCGAAGAGGCATTATTAATTTCTAGCAAGAAACAGTCGTTCCTGCTCGTTGCCTCAAATCTTCAGGTCATATTTTATCAATTTTTATGTTCTGTTTAACCACCAGTACCTTTCAGCTATCGGTGCCAAGCCTAAAATTGACCTGCACTCCAAAAAAAATGAACCGGCACGGATGCAATTTTGGCTGGCACCACCAGGCATTTTGCACCGGTAGTTCCGAAACTGCCCCCACCCCTGTGTTTACCAGCGGGCATTTGTTTTTCAAATCGGGAAAGGTACTAACGGGGTTTAATGATGCTCATTCATCTGCATTTACTAGTACACAAGAGAAAGGAACTCCAGGGAATGAAATAGACGACACTTCTCACAGGGTTCTAAATACTCACCATGGAGAGACTACTCTAAAATAGCAGGAGGTCAGTCAGTGTTTGGGTTGCATAAGATTTTGAGTTGAAGAGCAGCCGTTGCCTATGGTATGTGGCCTGGCCACCACATCAGACCGGACAGGACCTGTTCAGGTCTGGATTGTGGACCCACCACATCCAATTCTGGCAATCGCAGTTGCTGCATCAAATGGCATTATGGCAGTTGCTGCGTCAAATGGCACAACAACATGCTATGAACATAGGGGCACGCCGACTGCAACTGTAGAGGCATTGCCATTTCATCTAGTGTCCAAAAATTGGATGTCAGGGTGCCATACATGAGTGCAGTATTCACTGCGTACTACTCTTGGGGCTACTGGCTTGGGATGATGCAGCAGCAGAGGACCTTGCATGGGAATAGGGTGTAGCAGTAGTAGGAGTAGGAGAAGTGGGAGTAGTAGGAGTAGGGAGGAAACATAGATTAACAATTGTCACAAAACGATCAAAGGAATCTGCAAGGGAGGAGACTTTGGTTGGTTTTGATGATGGACAGTTTGTCCGCCATCGAAGTCAAACTCTCATCCCACGAGGTGACACTGTTCTTCCCTCCTCACTTCCTTGGATTGTCTCGACCTTCCTTCCTTCTGCTTCTCTATCTGCTCCAACTGCAACCGAGCTGCCTCTGCCGCCTTACCTACTTCTCCAATCTTCAGCTCAGTGATAGGCAACTTGCAATTCCCTGCACTGACTGAACTTTCTTCCCCCATTCCAAAAGACTCTTTTCACACACGATAAACGCGAGAGTGTTCAAAGGTTGAAGGCCATTCACACGTCTACTCAGATATGGAATCTGGTGCTGATTCCCAACCCAAACAAGTTAACAGACTTGACAGGCTCACGGGAATGACACTGACCACCAAGACTATCTAACAGGGCTGTACTTCCAATGGCAGTCTTAACTGATCTGTAACCTCCCGCTGAATCAGATGGGGTCACTTACCAATTCCCAACTCTGCGTAGGACTGTTTTTAGGCGCAGGGACTGACAACAGTGACCGACACCCAATCACACATGGACCCAACCTCGACCAGCGAATATCTTCCCACAGAAAATTATTTATTTGTTAGAAAAAATTGAAAAACACAAACTAAAAGTGGAATACTCAGATTACCGTTCACACTTAGAACCCAGATAATTAGAGTTAAACTGTGCTGTTTAGAGGTATGGGGAATACAGCAGGCTTGTGCCAAATGTCAAAAGACAGTATGAGAGGTTATGGGCTCAGCCCAACAGCCAAAACCGTCAACGGAACTTATTACTTTAAACCACCAGTACTTGGCCCAGCGATCGGCCGGGGGAACAAAAAAAGAGTAGAAACGTTTCTAGTCAGATGAAAGCCCACAACCAAATCAGAAACACAAACTTTTCTTTTCTAATCAGGCTCACAACAGAGCCGTCGCACAACCGTCAGCATTTCACAGCAAGGGAGAGATATACTTAATTTACGCAATCATGAAAAAAAAAAAAAAAAAAAAAAAACGACCGGAGCGGATTTCAGAAACCGCAAATGAATTCTGCATCCGTTGCTCTAATCAAGACTGGAATATGCCATTCTACTAAGGACCTTACATCTGACACAGGCAGAAGTCAACATTAATGAATGCATATAGTAATTGCCAACAGACAAGACCAACTGACAGACCAAAACAGACAGCTGAAACAGACACGGTTTACGGTAGGCACTTGCAGTACTGGCATGCAATCACATCAAGCGAGGGTAGGTCGAAGCAATTCCACTTTGAGATTAAAACAAACTTAGAGATGGGTCAGAAACAGCCAAAACGTTAACTGGCAACACATTTGATCTAGATTGCAAATATACTGACAACTGACAGACGCTAACAGACACAGACAGGGTCTGACATCAACCAGGAAATATACAGATAGACTCACTTGAGCGCCGAAACCTGATTGAAGAAATCCGGGCGGTCAACCATTGACCGCCAATCTGCAGCAGAATATCGCAGAACCAGGCTGACGCTGACGTCAGACCTGCAGCAAAGATCCCCATAGTCTTCCAATCAAGTAACTCGTCTAAGTAACCGCAGCAGCGGCCCAGGCGATCGAACACACCGTCAACAGGCAAGGGCTGAGGGTCACAAGGCCCTCAGGTCAACCAGTCCACTTAGGGTTGATGCAGCATTCAACTCCACTCTCACCAGCTGAAACGTCCAGTGAACGTTCCACCACTCTG
>BFEA01000081.1:751053-768993 GCA_003427395.1 Chara braunii
CGACATCCGTTGAAGAAAGCGGACAACAAGTCCCTACTCCAACCGCCACTCAGAAAGGACGTTGTCACTCTATTGCTCCCCAGTTGCACATGGTCGCAGCTCCGATACCAACTGTTATGTGCCCGATTGAACTTCAATCCACAACGAATTCACACGTTCCCATGCATGCATGCAATTGCAGAGTAGACTCATGGGCAAGAAAACGGAGAGAAGATATGCACGGCGGAAGCTCATAATACACAGAGAATTGAAAACCGAATTTCAATTCTGCAATCCCTCGTCCTCCTCCAATCAATCCAGAGTACTTGTTCCAAGAATCACAACCGCGTTTACAACAACCCCGAACAACCAGAAACAAGTGTTCAACTAAGTATGCAGGAGTCTTCTTCTTCCTCCTCACCATCTCATATTCCTGGCTATGGCTGCCGTAGCAGCAGTGTCTCCACAGCTGTCACTACGTGGCAATCTGAACCAGCAACCCTAATAATTACAGCGCCAGCTCAGCACCCGCACAAAGTGCAGCACTGAAGTCCTGATGAAGAAGGAGACAGCAGATCCAACACTTCGAAGAAGACAAAGTTCCTTGAGAGGAGGAACAGCAGATATGGCTGCCAAGTGGAAGAATGGCAGCGCCCAAACCCAGCAACACAGTCCTGTGGAAGTTCTTGTGCAGAGCTGCGAAATAGCAGCAGTGCACGCTTCAACTTCGTTTCCCAACCCCAGCTATGGCTGGGCTTCGAGGAAGAAGATGACCTCGCCCAAGATAGGCAGCAACGCTCCAACAACGGACGGGCAGAGTTTCCCCAGCCAACGAAAACGTGAAAAGACCCAGACCAAATTTCCTGCCAGCTACTTCTACCCTCTGTCTAGAGCTACGAAGGACTCTAAAGGCAACAACCGAATACTCATCTGCATCTAGATGGAAACAGGGAGAAAAGGGGACCTAGACCTATGACAAGGCAAAAGGAAAAGACCTAATGGCCTAAGGCTACCACACAGAGACCACTAGTGATAGAGTCAGGGATCAAGTCCCACAGGGCTCAACACTCAAAAACAAAACACAGTACAGGTCACAGGATCAAGCCCGCAAGGTTCAGAAGAACAAAACAAACCACAAAGTGTACAGCCCCACAGGGAAACTGCGATTTATTGCACTACATATGAAATCAAAAACTCATATGGGCTATCCCTTCGCAATCCTCACAGCACAAGGCAACGCCATGTACACCACATGCTAGCCGAATCTCAGGTGGGTCATCATAGAGCGGAATTGCACAGGTTCCATGGGTTCCCCAAGTGTTTATTCCCTCTCTGTGGGCAGAAGACGACGGGGATTGCTCCAAAGATAGGGTGCTTAGCTGCTGCAGGATTTGGTCTGTAACAACGTGTGTGTGTGTGTGTGTGTGTGTGTGTGTGTGTGTGTGTGTGTGAGAGAGAGAGAGAGAGAGAGAGAGAGAGAGAGAGAGAGAAAGAAAACTACTTCAGGCATTCTAGCGCCCTTAAAGACTTATTAATACACTTCGGTTGAGACATAAAGACAATTATTGGACATTGTCGCCAGAGACTATCTCAAGCTATTCTTTGTGTCATCTCCCTCAAGGTTTTCTTTGTCTTCCAACTGCTCCCCCTCTTTTCTTCGTCCACCTTGGTCTCTCCCCACCTCCATTATCCGTAGTTTCAGCCCATGTGTGAGTCTGTTAACTCAGATTTCTTCAGTCTTCCGCTGTGCATTTTGCTTCCTCCATTTCTGTTCGGCGTTCGCATTGCTCTTCCTACATCTTTCTTATCGTATTGTGTTCTTTTGGGCCTGTGACCCACCTCCATTATCCGTAGTTTCCACCGATGTGTGAGTCTGTTAACTCAGATTTCCTGACTCTTCCGCTGTGCAATTTGCTTTACATTGCTTAATTCGATTTACATTTGCTCCATTTCTGTTCGCGTTGCTCTTCCTGCATCGTTCTTTTCGTATTGGTGTAACAGTTCTTATGGGCCTGTGCATTGCCTCTCTGAGTCTCTGCTGATAGGCATGCATCACATCCTCAGGTTGGCCATCCAGAATGTATACGACTGCCATGGCTTCCGAAATATCAATCAAAGGACTTCTGTGAGTGAACTGCATAGCACATTGCTGACTGGATCTGACTGTCTTGGATTCCAGAAACATCCTGCACAGTGCAAGTGCGCCTTAATACCTTATGAACACATTTCAATTCTGGCCTATAACTCCCAGTAGCCACATAAGCAACAACCGTTCCGGTATTGTTTATCAACAGAAACAGAACCACTGGAAGGACAATGTTGTGAATGACAAGTACAGGGCTACATAAGCTCAGGGTAGTATTGCGGATAGCAACAGAACACATTTCAATTCCGGCCTATAACTCCTAGTAGCCACATAAGTTCGTAGTATTGTTGATGGCAACAGAATTTCTAGATAGTATTGTTGATGACGACAGAAACAGAACCGCTGGAAGGACCTTCATGTTGCTCACAACAAGTACAGCGATACATAAGCTCTAGGTAGAATTGTGGATAGCAACAGAAACAGAACAGCTGGAAGGCCCTTCATGTTGCTCACGACAAATCAGAAGTGCAGGCCTCCAACTCACACGCTCCTGATAATGTCCCTGATGCTGTCCATCATGCCAGAGTATGCGAGCTGCGCTGAAGTGGGGCTCATGGATACCTGCAGTTGCCATGATCCGCAGACTTTCTATGGGATACAAGACAGACGGTGGAGTGGCAGTGCCGCAGTGATGATCAGAACAATGGGGGCAGGGCCAAGCTCTGCATCAGGACGGCCAACTCTCTTCTTGTACCAGAGCTCCGAAGAGGTGAAGACATATCCACTCAGTCACTGACTGGAAATGAGGACAAAAGAAACAGCTCTAAGGATATTGGGACCTAAGCCAGCTCCTTCCCATAATAGCCCTCTCCATATAGTTCACCCCTTCCCCATATTACCTGCAACAACCTCTTTTCCAGTTCCACCCACCCCTTCGATGCTTCCTCCACTAGCAGTCAATTCCTGCCCCTCCACCGCTTGTACTCACCCCTCCAACCCGCCCACCATTCTCACCCACTCCACCCACACTCACACCCCTGCCCCCGTTGCACCCACCTCTCCAACCCCTCCACCATCCTCACCCACTCCACCCGCACTATGGTTGCCCCACCAGCTCCCAGGCAACCGATGGGCGCTTGGGCTGCAACTCTCGGTGTATCCTGGAATGCCTCCTCCTGCAATTTCCACCCCCAATGGTCCCTGTCGATCAGCTCAGTCCACTACCCTATACATTTACTGCCTCCACCACTTTCACTGGGGACAGTCAAACCATGGAGGACTTTCCTGACCCCTCTAGACATCCATCACCGCCATTCCCAACCCCTAACCCTCTCTCCCTCATCTTTCCAAATCTCTATGTATACATATTACATTGTCATTCAACCACTGATACCTAACGATGATAGGCAATTTGAAACGAAGGAAAGTGAACAAGAGAGCAACCACCTCGAATTTCCTGTTATCTCTGCACATATCAGAGTCTCCTCCATATTAATGTCCATTCTATCGTCTACTTTCTCAACTATTTTTGAGTCTATTTTGACTACCCTTACTCTATACACTGTATACAGGGTATCCCACATACTTACGTCCATTGAATTGTTTACTTTTTCAAAGATTTGTACTACCTTAAAAGATACAACTTCACAGTTCTCCCCCTCCTCCTCCTCCTTCACACATCGTAAATGTAAAATAGAGATAACATCCTTTTGTCTTCACGTGTTATCCGTATCTGTATGATACACTAACCAGTCAAATCCCTATCCCTTCCCAAACCGCACTACTCCCTCCCTCTCCTCCCACTCTGCAGAACCCCAATTACTAAAGCTCTCTCCCATCTGCCCCTCCCATCCATACTCCTGCCCTCACCTCTCCCCCTCCACAACCCAACTCACAACGGCCTCTACCTTTATCCCCTCTCTGAGGCTCTCTCCCAGATGTATAGACACAGGAGGCACACTCTAGACACACTGGCAAATGTCCTCCATCTTACATTTTTAACAATGTTTCTCTTCTCATGTGGGAAAAGTTACAATGTTTTTAACAGTGCTAATTTGGGAAAAGTTACAATTACCACCAGAACTAGACACGATTTTAGGAAAGGTATGGACCAGTACAGGTAACAGGAGCACCCAAATTCATCAAAGTCAAAAAAATACTCTATTTTTTCCCACGGCCGATAGCTGGGCCAAGTGCTGGTGGTTTAAACATAATGCGTATGCCCAGTTGCTTAAAAACAAATTGCCAATTGGTCAAAGAAAGTAAGACATTCCCGCCTGAATCTGTCTGCAACTGAAGACCGATGCACCTGAGTGAATCTGCCTGTAACTGAAAACGGTGCACCCCGGAGGGAGAAACACTAAGAATCCCCTGCCAAACGCCAATCATATGGCATTCACCATACATTGTCAAGACCTAGTAGGCGTCGCAAAGATTCCGGGCACTGTCGTGAATGGCGAAAGAAATGGCAGCGGCTGGGAGGAGTTTCATGTTGTTCACGGCGAGTCCAGAGTACAGTGCACCAGCTCCCTCTCTCCTGATGATGTCCCTAAACGCGTCCATCATGCCCGAGTACGCCACCCGACCTGGAGCGGGCCCCATGGCTGCCTGCAGTTGCAGGCGGCGCTGCACAGTCTCCAAGGGGTACAAAGCAGTCTGTGCGCACAGGGCGGCTGCGGTGGCGATCAGAACAACGGGAATGGGACCGAGTTCCACATCAGGACGGCCAACTTTCTTCTTGTACCAGCGCTCCAAAGAGGTGAACACATACCCACCGAGGAAGAGGTACGGAACGGCTCGAAGGACATGCGGCCCTATTCCTGCGTAGAAGCCCTTCGCTCCTCCCCTTTTCAAAATGGCTCTTGCAGTGTCCACCACCCCCCTTCTGTTCCCCCCAACT
Source organism: Chara braunii (assembly GCA_003427395.1). Taxonomy (NCBI): domain Eukaryota; kingdom Viridiplantae; phylum Streptophyta; class Charophyceae; order Charales; family Characeae; genus Chara; species Chara braunii. The sequence continues at coordinate 756,018 of BFEA01000081.1, forward strand.
CCTCCGATCCCACCTCCACTTGCCCCTGCTCCTCCTACCCCTCCGCCATTCCCACTCAGTCCCCCCGCACTTCGTCGAAACGTGGCTGCTGCGGCTGCCCCCGCAGCCCCCAGGCCACGGATTGGCGCCTGAGTTGCGACTCTCAGTGTGTCGATGGGATGGGACGTCAGGATCCCGGCGGTCGATGCTACAGTTGCCATCATGTTCCGCTGCCAGTCTGGCAGAAAACCCTGTTCAGCAGTTTCTTTCATATTCCCAGTTCTTCCTTTAGGTACGATTCCCTCCTGGTGGTGGCGCTCCCGCCCAGCTTGCGATGCTCGAGTCATCGCTGGGTCAAACCGATTTGCCAGCGCCCTGTAGACGGCTGCCTCCACCGCCTTGGCTGGGAACAATCGAAGGACATTGAGTAGATTCCCTCTGTATAGACCCCTGTAACCCTCCGCGATTTGGATGGTGTCCAACAAGGCACGAGGGTCCTGCCTCTCCAGACTGGGATCCACCATCTGCAAAATCTTCATCCTCTCCAAGGGAGCCACCAGGGTTCGACTCACCGCACCGGCGATGGACGCAGCCAGCACATCTCTCATCGTTTGCGGCTCAACACGGAGATTGGGCCTGGCAGCACGAGTCTCCAAGGCGAGGGGCATGTTGGCATCCAAATCCCCACCAAAGTCGATCGCTGCTCGAGCACGAGCCCGTGAACTCAACACCTCGTCAGCATCCTTGGCCCAGAGAAGGTACATCCGCAAATCCTCTAACCCAAACCCCTGGGAAGGCGCCTTGCCTACGCTGCGGCTGACCAGCCGATCGTCCTGGTACACTTTTCTCGGCGTTATGCCAAGTCTTCTAAGGGCTTCTGGAATATCCTCCTTCGACACAACGCCAATGTGTCGTCTATCCAGCTCCCTGAACGTAGCATGCAGGCGGTCCTCTATTCCCGTGGCGAACTCCACAAACTTGTCGAATGTCACCCGATCGCCAGCCTTCTGCGCAAACATGTGCACCTCCTTGTCAGAGACGGGAAGCCTGAGCTTCTCCGCTGCTCTCCTCAGCCCCTCCTCCCCGACAACACCAGTTCGACTGCGATCCAACTGCTCAAACTCTCGCTTCAACGTGGACCTCCACCCAGACTCGTCCTTATCATGGTTCTCATCCTGACGAATTGCAACGACAGGACGACAAAGCCGCCGTATCGTACCACTGCCATTACCCTTCCCCCCGTGAGCCCTCATCATGGTGGCGATCCGCAGATGATGCGAGCAGCGACGGGACCTCAACCTACGACTGATCTCATCTGATGCCGTTCGCACACCCTCATCACCACCCCGTTGACCATCTGTTGACGACAACAACAATGCTGACGAGCGGTCACCAGTCTCCCGCCCTCCGGCCTTCAAATCTGCCGGAATAGTCTTCATGTCCACGAAGACCACCGGACCCAACACATCAGCTGTTTGCGAGTCCGCCATCCCCACGCCACTGGTCAGCTCAACAACGATCAACCCACTGGCCCAACCAATCTTCACGCACGACGAAGAACGCGCCCCTGCAGGAGAGCTGAGTGTGGTGCAATCCATTGCTCTCATGATTCGCATCCAATAAGATAGAACCGGCCGCTGGATCCCGCAGCGTTCGAAGAGAGAGAACCAGTCTGCGGATGTCAACTGCCCTGAACCCTTCCACTCAACCCCTCCCCCAAAGAGCTCTCCAACGTGCAACAGAACCCCGGCCGAAGAGAAACCGGTGCTTGCCTCTTCCACAACGTAGCAAACGACTGCTCCCTGGCAGGCAGCCAGCTTATCTTACAGAAAGACCCGTTCTTGTAATCATCCAAGCAACAACTGCACCTGAATCAGAACAGTAGAAACACAGAATTCCTTATACGGACCAGAGAGAACACAGAATCCCTTATATAAGGAGCAGAGACCGCGTTCTTAAAACATCCAAGGAACAGCTATACCTGAACCCGCCCATAAGACAAAGTTCTTTATAGGGAGAAACGCAATCAACAGAAAAAAACAAAAAGCATCCCCAGTGTCCACGTTGTCCCACGGCGGCATCCACAGTTTTCACTACGAGGTCGACATTTATGTTGTTCGTCCGGCGCGACCTCAAATTTTGTAGTCAAGATCACACAAGAGCACACGGATGTAGGTGTTCAATTCAGCTCAGGCTTGATAACGTGGAGAAACGCCAAGTGGTCGATGCGGAAAGTACCAGAGTTTCGTCCTTCGGGACATCCGTTAAATTTGCAACGATACAGAGAATGGTTTTTTTTTTTTTTTTTTTTTTTTTTTATGTGGCCCGATGGACCACGGATCAGATATTAAACTGATCAGAACAGATACTACACTTTATCTATTTTTAGCCAAAAGGCCGAGAAAGGTATACACGGAGAAAATGACCATGGCCCCTGCGCACGAACGACACGCATGAATCGAGAAATAGTCCGAATTTGTAAAGGAAATGAAAAAAAAAAAAAAAAAAACACAAAAAAAGGACCAGCTTCCAATAGTACGGCAAACGGAAAAACACGAAAATGTCATTGGCCAATATTCGATGGGATGGCAAAGGGAAAATGAAAATTATGGAATGAACTATTCTAACCGTTCAACAGCTAATTTAACACGGTCGGTTGAAGCCTCGCCTTCTACTGATTATCCCGAACTACATACATGATTGTGGTCGGTGGAATCTCTCTCTACGTGAACGCCAATGATTTTATTCACTAGCTTACCAGGGGAAAATTATACAACCTCCCCGGCGACGAAACCTTTGTAGTTGTTTCCCCCCACCCCAACCGCCACAACCGGGGCAAAAAGTGCCGCAGGCCCCAAAATGACCAGCACACAAGTTGGTAGCTCCTCGTTGCATTACTATCGGCAACGCCCAACTTCTCTCTTGGTCGTCGCTTGCATGTATGAGGTGCCGCCGGGTTGGTTTCTGCGTTCAGTCCTAGGTTGACCATATTCACAGCAACGCCCAACTTGGAAGTAAATGTTCATTACGTGAATTGATAACACCAATTTACACGCGCAACTTGAGACACAGCTTCCTATCAGCTAACGGTGAAGATCTCCCTTCCCGAACATATCAGCATTCAGCGGACGGTCAGGACTTAGGATCATAGCGCTGGCCTCCTTTCCGCTTTCTCTATGACAGCCGCATATACATGACGAGTGACGTCGCTCGCCCAACGTTTTCTCTTCAACTCTTCACAGAGGAAAAAAAAAAAAAAAAAAAAAAAAAAAACGTTCCCCCGGGACAGGGGTAAGTAATGTTGGTACACCATATGTACGGATCTGGCTGTGATGATCAAGAGACTTGGCTCCTGAGGCCGACTTGGCTCTTGAGGCCGACGTAGTCAGATCGTCAAATCGTAACCATATGTACGGATCTGCTTGCACGGAGGAGGTCTTAGGCCCAGATGTACGGATCCATAACTGCATTGTTCACACAACTTCACAGTGTATTTTACTTCGTCTGGCCTCTAGCAATGCACAGTATGCCACTTCGTCTCACCTCTGCCAATAAACAGTACAGGTTCATGCCATTCTTTGAATTTCTTTCAATTTCATCTGCTCTGTTCATTTCCTCGTTCGTTTCAACGAAGGACGGACTCGAACGATTTGCTTCCCTCATTTCCTTCGTCGGTCAGATTCCTCAATGACTGGCCACTGTATATCGTGGTCTAGTGCACATGTGAGCAGTCGCCAGTGTACATCGTGGGCTATTGCACATATGAGCAGTGGCCACTATAGATCGTGGGCTATTGCACATGCGAGCGGCAATCGTCGTTAGAGGCAGCAATACCTTTCGAATACTGCCTTAGACTACGAGTGTCAAAGGCGAAAACGTCGGTCATCGCACATAATAGAGTCCGCTCATGATGTGACAGGGGGTAATTGGTGGTAGGAAGAGCCCATGCCAAAACCTTTCCGGTTTTGGGCGCCCGAAACTCGGCCGTTTGGTAGTATAGACCTCTTCTACATATGCGCCAGATTCATTATCTGGTAGGGCCCTTGGAGAGACGCGTGGGCCTGTAGTACCCTACATGGAAGTCATTGGGCCGGACCAAACGGCCGAGTTTCGGGCGCCCAGAACCGAACGTCTCTCCAAGGGCCCTGCCAGATCATGAATCTGGCGCATAGGTTTTGGCGTCGGCGCTTTCTACCGATTATCCGATGTGACAGGGTAGACTGGGTCACTGGGTAGCTGACATTTCCGACCCCCGCACTCTCTCACGCACCCACGGCTAACATCAAAACAAAGAAGGTCATCATGATCGTGTTATGGATGAGGGGGCACGTATGAAGGAAGACGAAAGGAGGCTGGGGAGGACATGTTTATGACTGTTGTAGACCGGAGGACGATGTCGAAAAGGAACAATGACACAGAGTACGCGGCTGGAAAAAAGAGGGAGACGGCAGGCAAAGAGGAAGGGTGGTGACGACCCGTGGGCAAGGAACAGTGGAGTGCCAAAATTCAAAAACCAAATCGACGAGTGTTGCAACAACAGCTGAGTCCCCACGCTCCGTCATCTTGCACGTAAACATGTACACGTCAGTGGTGTCGCTACTCTCCCGAGAGAGGTGCCTGTTTCGGCTGAGACTCAGCGCTCTTCCCAGGAACGCAACGCACCCTCGCCACCGACGCCACGCATGCATGCAAGCAAGCTTCCCAGTTCAACACAGTCATGATGAGGGGGCGTTGAGCTCTGGGGAAGACGGTAGGTCATCTGCTCCCCGTTAGACAAAACTCGACACAGAGAAAACGAATTTGAAACGACGGCGCCACCAAACGACAGCTACACAGAGGTAGACGTTTTTTGACTGTTTGGTCAGCTGTGTATTGTTCCCAGCTGTTCAAGACGTAGGGAAAGCATTTGACAATGTCGATCCTTCAGCCAATTCCACGTGTATATATTGACCTCTCTCTCTCTCTCTCATTGTCGATCCTTACGCCAATTCCACACCTGTATTCATTGACATCTCTCTCTCTCTCTCTCTCTCTCTCTCTCTCTCTCTCTCTCTCTCTCTCTCACACACACACACACACACACACAAACACAGACAATTACACACACACATATTCGCTCACGCGCACGCGCGCGCGCGCAAATGCGCTCTCCCCTTCAAATTCTTACACGATTGCATGAGACGTCATCACCTTGACGGGCGAGGTGCACAGTGGAAGAGCACCAGTGACTACTACCCCACCTTCTTGAAGAGCGCTCTGTACATGAACTGGAAACAATCTCCTCTTCACGATCTCCTCCGGACTCCCCCACATCAGTAACCCCACTCACCACGGCCGAGCTGACGAGTTTCCAAGCCTGACGCCGCATTTTATACCGTCTCCGCTTTCCCTCCCGCCAGCTTCCGCTCATGCGCGGAAAAAACTGTTTCCCTTCCGCATGGCCCACTCTTCGGTCGTCCCTTTCCCTCCCCCACCTTCCTATTCCTACTCCCCGCCTCTTCTCCATCCTGCCTCCCAACTCCTTCCCTGATTCCGACTCCCAACGCCTTCCCTGATCCTGACCACGCCTGCCAGCCACGCTGCGCCTCCTCCTCTTGACCATCGACCAGACTACTACTTCGTCGCGCGGATGACCGCCCTGTATCGAATACCGGCCTTTTTCTCCTTCTGGGAAATCTGCGGTATGCCCCTCAAAGATGCAATACTTGCATTACGCCCCTGGAAACACTGGCCTTGCCCCGCTGCGAAAAACGCCCGGCGTTGCTTGGACTCATATCTGTGCATGATGCCCCTCCCGGCACCAGTCAAACTTTTCAATGTACCCAAAATGGGTCCCCGTTACGAACCTGGACAGGCTGTCCTACAACCATACCGGCAATGTTCTTCTTTGGCCATGCCCCTGTACGGTTGGAGGCCACCTGTGGCCCCTTTCTCTCTCTCCCTCTCTCTCTCTCTCTCTCGATGTACCCAAAATGGGTCCCCGTTACGAACCTGGACAGGCTGCCCTACAACCATACCGGCACTGTTCTTCTTTGGCCATGGCCCTGCACCATTGGAGGCCACCTGTGGCCCCTTTCTCTCTCTCTCTCTCTCTCTCTCTCTCTCTCTTTTTCTTTTTTTTCCCTTCATTATGCTATATTCTTCTTCTTGTTTTTTTTTGTTTTTTTTTTTTGAAAGCTATGTTCTTCTCTCAATTTCACCTCACATTACCTACCTACCACTACTCCTAATTGTAGGCATACGGGAACCCCGTAGCAGCCAGAAGTTCCCAGAACCATGCCGAGGCTCCTCCCGACCTGCAGGTGGGCGATACCGGCTAGGGGACAGCCAGTAGCATCAGGGACCATGCCAACAGGACCAATCCCTGTGCCTCCCCTACGAACATCAGAAGACTGTGCTCAATGCCAATGGGGGGATCCAGTGGTCTATCTCTAGGTGGCGGGCGCCAAGCATGCCCAGGAAGGTACATGAGGCGAATGGGGATTGAACCCACGACCTCCTGAATGCCACATGCGTGCCTTACCAACTGAGTTAGGCCGCTGGATTATATTCTTCTCTCATTTTCACCTTTCTATTTTATTTTTATTTTTTCCCCGAAGTCGCACTTTTATTAGCCGAGCCCAGTGCCCAAGGCAATTACATAATGACGATAGTCAAAAACAGGGACGACAGGTTGTCCTGCCCACCAGAAGCTCGGAGCCCCATCCCTGCATACACTGTCTCCGCACTCTTTACCCTAATGCGGCACCAGCCCTGCTACGAAAGCAGTCTCCATTCCCACCTACAGCCAACCCACGTGCAATCTCTTTTCCAACCTACAGCCAACCCTGGTACAACACCCAACACTGTGACGAACCACTTTCTGTAACGCGCGATTTTCTGCGCGGTTGCAACGAGGGGTCCTAAGCTGGGAAGATTGGGCCAATTACGGGAGATCGGGATCTGTGGAGAATTGCATCAGTGTCCTCGCTTTTTCATCCTTTTTCGAATGGCCAAGCACGGGGTCGGGTGTGTCTTCGGACGGCCGGTGGATTGATTGGTCGGATGGTTGTTTGGTGCGACGCCACGCGCGCGCGCGATCAATAAATGTCGACGTCGTTTCTTTCGGTTCGGTTTCGATCTTTTTAGGCGCGGACATCGCACGGGAAATTGCTTCGTTCTTTTTTGAAATTCCTCTTGAATCTTTTTCGAATTTTGTCGAGCCTCCAATGGCTCTCGGAATTTCGGACTTTCCTTCTGGAATTCGTGCTTTTTTGCTTTTTCGCATTAGATAGGAATTTAGGAATTCAGTAATTAGGATTTTTCCAGCCGCGCGGCGCCTTTTGTTTATGCGCTTCTTCATGCGGCTGCAACGGTACTCTGATTAGTGGGCGCCCTTAATCGTATGTGTAACTGTAATTTTGGGCGGGCGCCATTGTAACTGTATCTCTTTTCTTGCACTTCGTCTCTCCCGCCCTCCCTCTCTTTCTTTTGCTGAAATTTTGTAAGCCGCGGCTTGCATGCTCGGATCGATGCGTGGAGAAGGGTTACGTCCCCCACGCCGCGGCCGATCATGCAGAACGCAGGCGTTCCCTCTCTAATCTTCACTCTAAGTCTTAGTAACTCCATGTTTTTCGCGCATGCATGCACGCTATAAATTTCGGCTACGCGATTAGTCAGCTCTCTTAACCCGTCATTGGAAGTTCGGGGTTGCGCGATCAGGAAGGGTCGGCACACGAGCAAAGTAAGAGGTGAGTAGAGTTGGAGTTGGGCGACCCGACGGGCTGGTGCCAAACGCGCGGGATTGACGTGGGCCACGACGGACTGTGGGCACGGGCGAATCCGACGGGTGCGGGAGGACTAAGCGGGGTGACAACTTCGTGGGTTGGTGCGTGACGACGGACTGTCCGCATCGGAGGGGGAGAGAGAGAGGAGAAGGGAGTTGAGGTTGATGGACGTGGATTTGCTGTTTCTTTGTCTCTTCTCCCTCTCCATCTGTGTACATACATTTTGATTGCGGCTCCGGGTGGTTCGCCCGTTCTTATCTTCATTTCGGCTCTCTGGAATCTGGACTTGGGTTTTTGCTCATACCTATCCTTGCGATGGCATTGTGTGTATGATTGTCGAATGTATGGATGCATGAATGTTATGTCTGCTCGCCTATCTTTTTGCGGAGAATCCCTGCCCTTGCTTTTTGTTTGTGCCGAATCTTTGCTTGCACCGGATGCAGCGATAGATGGGATAAGAATTTGGCCCCGATATCGATTTTGTTCTCGTTTTTGCTTGTCCCACGATGAGGTTGTGGTATGGTTGCATCTTGCATAGCCGAAACTTACGAAGCAATTAGGCGATCCGAAGTCCGGACCCGCGAGCGCCGCACGAGAACACGTGTAAACGCGATCCAAGTTGCGCCCTTACACGCATTCCCGTGCGTCGATTCGCTCACCCCGAAAGGAATCATCGGCGGAACCATAATCCCGTACGAGCACGCTGAGGCGCCACCAAGTCGGCCTGTCCTATAGGTGCTCGTGCGCGGTGACGATATCTTCCCGCGCTATCCCATCTGCAATGATACCATGACGCGATCTTGGGGCTCAGACTCGTCCTATGACCCGGACTATTTCACCCCTATAATAAACGAGCTTATAAGGACGCGATACCCTTGTCACACGGAGAATCGGCTATGTCCACGGGAATTTCACTGTGCCACTACTAGCTACCTTCGGTGCTCCGATTTCCCTTCCCCCGACCACACCTACTACTTCACCCACCCGGGATTCGTTGTGATCACCACCAGTTTCCCTCCTTTCCGCCTCCTTCTCCCGTATCATCAACTCAGTGTCGTCCCGTGGCCGGCCATAGCCCCCTATTGGCCCAACACGTTTTGCGTAAACTGTCGACGCAGCAGCGCACAAAGAACCGCGGAATTTCGAAGGCCCAACCCAACTACGCGGCGGCCTGCACCACGTGGCGGCCTCCGACGGCCTAACTTTTCGGGACTTTCTCCACCACGGAGGAATTTTTCCGTAACCCGTCGCCTGCAGTGTCCCGGCCCCTTCGGACTGTGAGGCCCTTGTGCGCGTACACCCCCCCCCCCCCGTTCGCCTAATTGCGTCCATACCCCTAAGACTCCCCCACTTCCCCCAAAAATCCTTGGCACACCCCTTTTCGCACTTCCAGGCCCACACTCCACTCCGATCAGGAAGTCGCGTTGGGCGTGAGGTTGGGCGTCACAACACACATGAAGTAAAAATCACCGATTCCAGATGACTGGAGTCCCCAGTCTCCATACTCCTTACCCTAACACGGCACCAGCCCTACGACGAAAACAATCTCTTTTCCCACCAGCCCTACCACAAAAACAATCTCTATTCCCACCAACAACCAACCCACATAGATGACGGGAAAACACGACACATCAAGTGAATTTCGTAGCACCAAGCACAACCTGTCCAGAGAATCGAAGACTCCCCCACACAACTCCCAACACAAGGCTGTCACGGGTGTCCATGTATTTCCATGTCATTACCCCGCCACGAACCAACCGCAGGCAACAAAACAAATTAGGGTCGCCCACCTATCTTAATTCCAATGCGTTCGTATTTCAAGCCCGGCATCGTAGAAAATACCACCCGCACACCCCATCTCCCACCGAGCATCAAACTAGGCAGCAGCAACAGAGTGAAATAGGGTTGCCCAACTATGAAATCAAAAGCCATTTTGTTCGAGCAAGGTATATCTAACCAAACACCAACATCGACCCAAGAACAGGCATGTCAATGCCCCAAATACCCAGTAGCCATGGAAAGGACACACAGCGGCACACATCGAAAAGGGAAATCCTACTCACATAGACTAAAATACGGAAAGGGGAATCCTACCAAATACGGTAAGGGGAATCCTACCAAGTACATAAGCTAAAACAGGGAATAGCAAAAAGAGAAGGGAAATCCTTCAAAACACATAGGCCAAAACACATAAGGTAAAATAAGAAAATCCTACAAAACATCTAGACCAAAGCATGAAAGGAAAAATCCTGCAAAACACATAACCTAAGATAGGAAATAATCGACACGCAGGAGAACTCAAAGCATTCCAACTCGAAAAGAAAACACTGAGTCGACAAAACAGGCAATTATTTCGGAAATATCCCTAAAACTAGTCGACGAAACAGACAATTACAGAGATATCCCTAAAACTACACTTAGCCCTCAAACGATGCATACCAAACACACTGCGTTCCTCTCGAGAGGATCTTCAATCGTCAACTTTAGGCGAAAACATCTCCAACCAGAAGACCTCCAACAAAACTTCACTACAGTCTTCCCCTGAATACAACGTACGGTCATTATAGCTGAATTTAAACTGAAAGATGCCCCAAATTCAGCTATGACGACCGTACGTTGTGTTCGGGGGAAGACTGTAGCCCAATCCTCTTCATGCTGTGATGCCCAGCCTCACGCCCAGCACAACTTCCTGATCGAAGTGGGATGTGGGCCTGGAAGTGCGAAAAGGGGTGTGCCAAGGATTTTTGGGAAAGTGGGGGTGGAGTCCCAGGTCAGAACTAAGATCTCCTGTGGCAAGGTTCTAGGGGCATGGGGGCAATAAGGCTGAGGGAAAGTTCCTTCCGGTCTGTTGGCGTTTATGTCGGGCAGCATAAGGCAGATGGCATGCGCGGTGTATTCAGGGTCGTCCGGTCCGTCTGTTTTGGGGGCGGCGGTTCGAGGAGGGGTCTGCCCGGGATGGCTGAGGTGCTGATGAGACGAGCCTTTGGGGGCCGCCACGTGGCGTCTGTCGTCGCGTGTTTGGGTTAGGCCTTCTATTTTCGGGGGCTCATCGGTTGCCACGTTGCCGACAGTTTCCGCAGGGCGTGCGGGGCCAGTACTCGGCAATGGAATTCCACAGGACAACTGTGAGCTGGTGATACGGGAGAAGGAGGCGGAAGGGAGGGAAGTTGGTAGCGATAACGACGAAGTCGGGGGATATGAAGTAGTGCGAGTTATCCGAAGTGGGAAAATCGGGACACCTCAGGTCGCTGGTCGTAGCACAGTGAAACTCCCTAGGGCACAATTGATTCTCCGTTAGGCAGGGGAATTTCAGGCGTCTCTGTCTGAGACACTCTCTCACCCAAGGGTCGAAATACTCCGGGTCCCACGACGAATCTGAGTCTCTCAAATACGTCATCTTGTCATCGCGGTGTGATGGAACTCTCCCGCACGCATCTAACCGGCAAGGGGGATTTTCCGATGTGATATCGGAATTCCCTTCCGTTTGGGTGCGTAGGGGGAAAATTCTCCCCGCCTACCCGATATCGACGGTGTCAAGCTTGCCAATGGTTACGAAGCGGCGCGCGTGGATGCGTGTAGGCTGCGCAGATCAGATCGCGCTTACACGCATCCCTGCGAGGTATTCGTTTATTTCTGGACAATCCACTACTCAACCATCCAATCACTCCGTGATCCCGTACACAATCGTTCCTGAGTATGCAAGATGCAGTAAAGACAGCAAGGGAAACAATATTGATGACTATGCAAAATTCCTACTATGCTTATGAGTGTATCACAATGACAAGTGAAACGACAAGCAAAGGCAAGGCAAGGATCAGGCAAAAGGACACGCAATCCGACATGACATTCATTCATTCATTCATTCATTCATTCGACCGAACACACAACAAACAAAATCGAGATCAATTGCAAACGAGTGTGGGCAAAAAACCAAACCAAGATTCCGCAACAAAAGAAAACAAGTGAGTCGCCCTGAGCGAAGATCAAAATTTATATACAAAAGCAAAGAGGGAGAAAAGACAAAAGAAACAGCAAATCCATGTCCATCAACCTCAGCTCCCTTTTCTTGTCTCTCTTTCTCCGATGCGGACAGTCCGTCGTCGAGCACCAACCCACAAAGTCGTCACCCCGCTTGGTCCTCCCGCACCCGTCAGGTTCGCCCACTCCCACAGTCCGTCGTGGCCCGCGTCAACCCCGCGCATTTGGCACCAGCTCGTCGGGTCGCCTGACTCCCATTTCAACTCACCTCTTACTTCGCTCGTGAGCCGACCCTCACTGATCGCGCTACCCCGAGCTTCCAACAACTGGTTAAGAGAGATATCTAATCGCGCAGCCGGATTTTATAGCGTGCATGCATGCGCGAAGAACATGGAATCACAAGGACTTAGAAGGAAGATTAGGAGAGGGAGCGCCTACGTTCTGCATGGCCAGATCGCGGCGTGGGGGACGTAGCCTCTCTCCACGCACCGATCCGAGCATGCAGTTCGCGGGCTGGCTGGACACAGCAAGAGAAGGCGAGAGCGGGAAAGACGAAGCACAAGAAGAAAGGATACAGTTACAATGGCGCCCGCCCAAAAATTACAGTTACACACATGATTAAAGGCGCCGACTAATCAGAGTTCCGTTAGAGCCGCACAGAGAAGCGCGTAAGCAAAAAGTGCTGCGCGGCAAAATAAAATCCTAATTGCAAAATTCCTAAATTCCTGTCTAACGCAGAAAAAGAGAAAAACACAAATCCCGAAAAGAAAGTTCGAAATTCCGAGAGCCATAGTGGCTCGACAAGATTCGAAAAAGAATTCAAAAAGAAATTTCAAAAAGAACGAAGCAAAATTCCTTGGCGGTGTCCACGCCTAAAAAGTCCAAAACAGAAACAGAAGAAGCGACGTCAACATTAATTAATCGCGCGCGCGGCGGTGCGCCACTCACACAGCCAATCAACCAATCGATCGTCCCGGGGCTCACCCGGGACCGAACCCAGCCATACGAAAAGACAACAAAAAAGGACGAAGAAGCAAGGACACAGATGCAATTTCCCTTCCATCCCAATCTCTCGTAGTTGGCCCATCCTTCCCAGTTGAGGACCCCTCGTTGCTACCGTGCAGGTAATCGCGCGGTGCAGAAATCGGTTCATCACAATGCTCCTCCAACTCCCACAGCAAAACCGGCCACTACTCCTAAGCATCTCTCTCTCTCTCTCTCTCTCTCTCTCTCTCTCTCTCTCTCTCTCTCTC
>BFEA01000081.1:769098-785904 GCA_003427395.1 Chara braunii
CTCTCTCTCTCTCTCTCTCTCTCTCTCTCTCTCTCACACACACACACACACACACACACACACACACACACACACACACACACACACACATTTACTCACTCACTCACTCCTACAGTTATGTTTTCTTTGTGCAGTTATGCACAAGGAACGTGACAACACACTCACAGACTTGTGCACCAAAACAGGGAGCGCGCGCGTGTGCACTCACGCATGCAACCATCAGAGAGAGAGAGAGAGAGAGAGAGAGAGAGAGAGAGAGAGAGAGAGAGAGAGAGAGAGAGAGAGGTCAGCGTCCAAGCACGCAAGCATGCAGGCACGTCGCCCCAATTGAGGGGGGGTATGACGAAAAGATGCCACTCTTGACAGGCGTGTGAATCCCGTGATGCAGACGGACATTGCTGGTCGGACCATCTGTCCACCATCGGTCTACGGTCCACCAAGGCCATGGGAACAAGTTGCCCTCCCTTCCGACAGGGGCCTGCCGAAAAGATTCCGGGCCCCATGGGCACAGGAGGGTAAGGTGGTGTTTCAAGGGGCATATGGTAAATAAACGGATATATGAGGGGCATAACACACATCTTCCGAAAACAAAAAGTTGGGTGCGCTAAGTCTGGCGTAGCGCTCGGTCTCGGCGCTGCCTGTCGTACGGCAGGCCTGGTTGGCGGTAGCCTCTCACCACGAGTAGTGCTTCCGTAGGTGGTACCTCTCATCTTCGTACTGACGGAGAAGCCATGGTTGAAGAACCATAGCTGATGGTGCCAGTAATCAGCCTATTCGCCTTCGTCGCTCACCGCTACAGTGTAGTAAGTAAGGCAAGGTAACACAGTTAAGATAGGGCGATAGGATCAAGGTCCGATGGAGGTAGAACCAGCGGGACAGTCGGGGAGAGACGCTCGCTCCCAAGTTCCGAACGAGTACCAAATGGAAGAGGATAGAATTCAGGAGATGGTGAGAGCATGTTACGAGGAGGGAATTTTGCCTACAAACATCGATCCAGGTGTAATGGAAGTTAATGGCAAGGAGGTTAAATTCATTTTGAATAGATCTTTAGACGAAGTGAAAGTTAAGTGGTTAAAGGGACGTACAGTGACAGTAATTTTTCGGGATGGGGCTCGCTTTCTTCCGAAAAAAGTTAAGGAAGATGTAATCCGAGCGTACGAAGACGTTTGGATTAGCGGGGCTACCTTTGGCCCGGACTTCAGAAGAGGGCGAATTAAAGTGGAAAGTCCGAATGTAGTGTCTTACGTCCCAAGAGCACAGGAAATTACCGATTGGATGTTGGCGAAGGGCAGTGATTACATCGATTTGCCAAATGTCACCTATCGCACGGAGTCCAAACCATGGATGACCCGCGCTGAAATGCGGGGCTGGAGGAAGCTGGTGGATCAAAACGTGTTCTGGGTGGTGGCAGTGGGTGTTCCACTAGATAAGATGTTGTTTACTCATGTCCATGTGGAGCGAGCCATTGGTAAGATTGTCAAGGCTCACACTCCCAAGGCGGATGCAAGCGACCCCAAATTAGTCAACCTACGGTTCAACATCGACCCAGCAAGCAAGGACAACATGAAGGACAAGATAGAGGTTCAAACTCATCAGGGCGACGTCCTGGAAGTTCGGCTGGCCTCGGCTGAATCGGAATGGTGCAGAAGATGCCGCACCTTCTTCCACACGGAGGACACTTGCAGAAGACAGAACCAGAGAAGACAAGGGGAAAATTCCACGAGTCCCCTTCCAGGCTCTACAAGACCTGGTCTTGGAGGTGGCAGGCGTCAATCGTACTCTGGAACTCTTCAACATCCAGGCATGGGACTTCAAAGCCCTGCAGCTTCGGCGACGGCAACATCGACAACAGCAGCGGTTATGCAGCCAGGAGGCACCGGTTCGATTCGGGTGAACCCGGTCTTCTCTCCGGGACCGGGTTTGGCCTCAGGAGGAGCAGGTGTCGTGCAACCGTCACCCTCAACGGCCCCATGGTCGCAATCTTGGGCGGCCTTTCTGCAAGGAATTCCAACGCATCCCTTTGTGGCTCAACAGGCGCAGCCGTTGCCAGGCCAACAATTGGTCGTGAGTCCGTCCTTCGTCAACATGCATTCATTCATTCCCTGGCTTCCAGGCACCCAGGGGTACCAACCCCAGCAGGTGGTGGGCGTACAGGGCCTTCAAGGCCTTTCTCATCAGGCGCCCCCTCCCCGTGGAGGAAGTTTGGCGAGACCGACCTCTTCACGAGCTCGGGGTGAATCCCCGGGAAAGCAGAGACGAATCAGCGAAGGAGGAGGCATTGACATCGAAGTGGATCAGGATCGTGGAGAGGAACTCGGCTCCTTGAGCGAAGGCTCGTTGCACTCTCTTAGGTCAGAGGACCCTATGTCCGGCACTCCCAAGGCAGGTAAGCGCAAACAATCTCGATCTCGCATGAACGCCTTGTCCAAAGGTTAATCTGTTGTGGAATCGAAGTTACTCCCCTTTGTGGGAGTGTATGTTCGAAACGCATTCTGCGTTGTCGCATGGGCAAGCGCTGATGGTTCTCCTTTGTTGTTGAGTATGTCAGTCTCGGAATCCCCTACGCCGCATGCTTCCGAAATCCTCGTGCGGAGCATGTTTCATAACAAACTCGCTCTTCGGTTCATCGCTGATGTTTCAATGCCACGTTTCGTTATTGACGTTGCCGGTAATAGAGTCAAGTTTTTTGTCCCGTTAGTGGATGGGCATTTTGCTCCAGGGTCGTTAGAACGGTTGGAATCAGAAGGTCTTCGGTTAATTCCCTTTGTGTGGTTTTTGGAAGCAAGGAAATCAGACCTTCGTCGCATTCAAGTTTTTTCGTTTTTGACGGCCGAATTTCTGTCTGAATTTAATGTCAAACTGCAGAGAGACAAAAAACTTGACTCGGCTTTTATTAAGCAGGCACTGACGGCCAATTGGCCGTCAGATTCAGTCCCACCTGGTACTTCTGCCCCCGCCGTTATCCAACAGAATTCAGAGGCGCCCGCCTGTAATGGGCAGACTTAAGATCGCATCGTGGAACATACGGGGTTTGGGCGTCGGGCGACACTTCAGAGAGATATAAACGCAGTAGGGTTAAAAATTGGATTCACGATCTTAAGCTGGATGTAATTTGTCTTCAGGAGACAAAATTATCCGAAGATAAAATTAATGCTCTAGGCGGTTGGTGGGATGGCCCACAATTATGGTCTCCGGCTCGGGGATCCAGAGGAGCAGTAGCTATCCTACTACACAGGAACTTTCAGGCAGAGATCGTCGATTTTTATGCTGATCTTTGGGGCAGATGGGCGTGGCTGAAACTTTGGGTAGAAGGACAGGAATGGACCATAGCGTCGATCTACGCCCCCACAGACAGGAAATAACGATCGGATTTTATCGACGACCTCCCGCTATTTATTCCGGATGGGGAGAACCTCGTAATAGTCGGGGATTGGAATGTTTCTTTGGGTAAGGTAGAAGGAGAAAGGGCCAGTTGCGACGTGAAGACCTTGAAAGATATGATGGCTGATTAAGACCTAGTTGATCCTTACCGCTTGATGCACCATGGGGATCTGGGTTATACCTGGGTTTCCAATGTCCGAGAGGGCATTGGCTCCATCAGTTGGAGACTGGATGACTTTCTAGTGTCCCCTGAGGCTTGGAGCGTCATTATTAAGGTTGAGGAAACTCATCAGTCGCTATCTGACCATAAGCCGATTGTTGCGTCTTTTAATTCTACAAAATCAGAAAGGGCACCGGGTTACTTCCGAGTAAATATTGATATCCTAGCAGATCCTGGTGTTCAAGATTGGATGCGAAGATTCTGGGAAGACTGGAAAAAAATTCAAAGTTCCTTCAATTCGAAGGCTGAGTGGTGGGACACCGGCTCCCGAATTTTCTCAAAGCATCTTAGCATCTTTTCTCGTATACTAGCAGCTGTTAGAAATGACCAAGAGTTGAAATTAAAGAGTAAAATCAGCTACGCTGAACTCAGAATGAGTCAGCAACCTATCTCTAATCTGGTCTGGAGCCCCATCAGGCAGAAATTGATAGCAGAATGGGACGAGTTACAACAGGCTCAGTCGAACCGCTGGGCTGAGCAGCTGAAGATCAAGGGAATTGTAGTGTACGATCGTATGACCCGGAAGTCGTTCCAGCAGTTGTTGCCAAGTAGGCAAAACCATCCAATGGGTGAACTCATGCACCCCTTTGACCGGAGCCTCCCCGTGGCAAGGAATCAGGAGGATATTTGTTCTTATGCCTCACTATATTACCATGATATTCTAACAACTCAGAGGCTGGGAGAGGATATTGCTACCGACCTCTCTGAGGGGAATTCCCACTGGTCTTCTTTTGAAGCAAGATTGAGTGTGCAGGGCAGATTAGACATGGACCGCCCGGTCACAACAGAGGAAGCCTTAGGGGCATTGTCGTCCATGGCAAATGGCAAAGCCTCTGGCGATGATGGGTTACCTGTTGAGCTCTACCGCTCAATCTGGGAAGTGATAAGGACGACTTGGTCGACATTTACAACGAAGTCTTGATTGGCGGTAACCTGTCTAGAGGGATGCGGAACGACATTATCTCCTTGCTCTATAAGAAAGGAGACCGCTCCAAAATCCGGAACTGGCGACCCATTTCAATCTTGAATGTCTCATATAAATTATTAGCAAAGATTTTAGCGAGACGGCTTAGCCGCTACCTGCCCAATCTAGTTCAGGGTGATCAAGGGGCCTTTGTCAGGGATAGATCTATCTTTGACAATATAGTTACCGCTGTGGAGGCCCTTGAGCTGGTACAAGCCACGAATCAGAACTTCATGGTTTTGATGCTTGATCTAGAAAAGGCTTATGACAGGGTGAATTGGACCTACGTCCTTACCACCCTTCGTCATCTGGGCTTTGGGGAGAATCTCTGTAATTGGGTCACTGCCCTATACTCTCTTTCGACTGCTGCTGTTATGGTGAATGGCAATTTGTCTCAGTCTTTCAACCTGACTCGGTCCTTGAGGCAGGGGTGTCCCTTGGCACCCTTGCTTTTCGTGCTGCAAATGGAAAACCTGCTCTGCAACATTCGGGTCAATCCTAGTATCTGTGGCCTCCCAACTAGAGCAATATCATGTAAAGTTAAGGCTCTAGCTGATGATCTCTTTGCTATTTCTGAAAACTCCCTGAGCTCCATGTCTGCCTTAAAGCTCTGTTTAGACGAGTATTCTGATCTTTCGGAAGCTTCGGTTAATTGGGCTAAGTCTGCGTATTTTTTGCCTAAAGCCCATACCCCCACTTCTAGCTGGGGAATGAAGCGTATTCAGGAGGGTTCCTCAGAGCGGTTTTTAGGGATGCAGGTCTCTCTTCTCTCGTGTACAGTCGACCAGGAAGGCATTATCTTGCAAAAAGTCCTTTAGAGAGCCTCCACTTGGGGGAAAGCTCCTCATCTTTCCTTGTATGGTAGAGCCCTGGTAGTCAACTGCGCACTACTTGCACTATTGTGGTTTGTGGCGACAGTGAGGCCCTTGGGGAATCACCTGTGTACTCTGATAAAGAGTAGAGCTGCCAAGTTTATTTCGAACCCCTTCGCAAACGACCAGAAGAGTGTTCTTATTAAAGTGGCAGGGGATCTTATTACCTTCCCAAAAGAGGAAGGAGGGCTTTCGGTCACCGACCCTCTGCGCAAAAGCAGAGCAATGTTGGTGTGTTGGTTGACCAAAGTGATATGCTCCTCGGAATCCCGGCACTGGGTATTGTTGGCTGAACAAATCCTGGCCCGAGAATGGGACCTTGCTAGGCCGTCTGATGTTTGGTCCTGCCTGCTTCTTCCGTCTTATCTCAACAAGCGCATCAAATCAGAATTATGGGGGGCTATAATCTCTGCTTGGAAAAGGTTGTCCCCTAATGCGTGGCAAAAACCCACCTCCAAAGCGGAGGTTTTGCTCCAACCCATCTTCAAAAATATGTATATACGTAGATGTGACGAACTATTTCCCGAACCCGTGCTATCTTTCGTACCCTTTCTTTTGCTTGTATCATACCAACCCCATAAAAACCCCGTTTCGATTTCTTGATTTCGGGTGCCGCATTTTTTGCCCCCATCTTTCAGAAGCTTTTATGATTCCCGGGTTCTGCTTTTTTTTTTTGCACTTCGGAAAATACATAGGAATTTACGTGCGCCATAGCGAGCGCACTGGGAATTGGGCCCGACAGTTGGGAAGTCCGAGATAAGCGGAACTTCGACGTGTCCTTTTTGTGTGTGAATGTTCTCGGTCACGTTGGGGAAAACTCTCGAAATTTTGTGAGGATACGAATAGGCGTAGGACCTTCTTTTCCCGCGTCGCTCTTTCACGCGCGGATATGGTGATTTCAATTTTGAATTGGTTTATGACGTAGGCGAGCTGTAATTGTTTCAGTGCCTTTTTCTTTTGTTTTTGTTGACGGTGCCACTCATGCAAAAGCTTTCTCCTCTCTATCCCCCGCATCGCCCTCTCCCGCGCTCCTTTTTCCTTCCCCCCCCCCCTCCTCCTCCTCTCTCTTCGTAACTGTTTTTCTCCCTCCCTTTCTCTCTCCCGCTCAGTTCTTTGCGCGCCCATTCCCCCTTTCTTGATCATTTGAATCTTGGACCCATCTTGCGCTACTTCTCGCGCCTTTTCTTCTCTCCAAGCAAAGTTCATGAAGTCCGATCGATCCTTCGATTACTCTTGCCCACCAATCAGACGCGGGGTACGATAGGATCTGCCTACCGCGCGACGAGTCTGATTGGTTAATCTGGAGTTTCGAAGCATCAACACGGCTTCCGCGAAGCGCTCCTCTCAAAGTCTTCTCCTCCTGCTTCTCCTCTTACACTTCGACTTTTACCATGCATTCTCCCTCCCTTGGCTCCCTCCTCGTTGCTATAAATTCTGCAAGCGCGCCCGCAAATCTCTCTTACGTTCTCGACTCTCAAGCCAGCTTCCGGGAAGTATTGGCTAGGCAGAGTGTTTGATGCGAGTGGGAAAGTCCTGTCGGGCTGACGATAGGCTGGCCGGTTGCGCGCTTGATCGCCACGACAGACTGTGGGATCGGGGCGAACCACGCAGAGTTTACGTTAGCGGGGTGACGATCGCAGTGGTGGGAGTTAGCACGCGACGGTCGGGATCGTCGGTGTGGGTATGAGGATCGATGATTGGAGTTGAGTGAGTGATTGGCCTGGGGCCATATTAGAATCCACGGCGAATGCGCCTTTGTTGTTGCGGATTTCTGTCTCTGGCGTGAGTGTTAGACGGCAACGCCAAACTTCCTCCTCTCAGATTTTGTCCTCCTCTATCTCGACACTCCTCCCTCCTCTCTCTCTCTCTCTCTCTCTCTCTCTCTCTCTCTCTCTCTCTCTCTCTCTCTCTCTCTCTTTGAATGATGTCGAGTCTCGATCTCTTTCTCTCTCTCCAAAGGGAATGAGTCTGCATGCTATTCCTGTGAACGAACTTCTTCCGGAACTCTTTCATCAGTTTCCTGGGTAGTTCCCCTATGCAAGAGCCCCGTCTTCGTGTCTTGTGAACGGTGGATGCGTGTGTATTGTTCCGCGATCCATCCTTTTTGTCCCTGCGCATATCTCATTTTCGCACCTTCCACAGTGAATGAATGTATGRAGATMCRMGGTTCTTTGCGTTGRTTAGAWGATYGTTGTCGGGATTTTGTTCGAGAATGCAAGAGTGTTTAGATCTGTAGCTCTGRATGTACTGCGCATGCCATCTGCCTTATGCTGCACAACCTCAGCACCCGAGCCACAGGGCRGCCTCGAGAAACAAGGCGCYTCGGATCAACGTYGYGTTAGMTCACTAAACCCGAGCCGCGGGCCGGTCCGTTAGTTACATGCATGATCAAGCTGATGAGTGTTTTCTCTCTCTCTCGTGTAGAAAAGGATTGATTGGGGGTTGCGTGAGTATTTTCTTTTCTTGATGACGTCTCGAGGTTTTTGCAATTGATTGATATGTGGACTGACAAGTACCCTCCGATCGGGCATCAGCCTCCTGTACCTCCCGTATCACCACGGCCTTTTCCTTACAACGAGGAAAGGACACGTGTATGCGAGTGGGACGTACGAGAAGTTGTCGCACAGATCGGTGGGCGATACTACTTCCCTCCGGCAAACCGTTGTTCAGGGTTCGTAGAGACTGGGTTTGTTATTATCGACACGCACTTTCCACCCTACTCAATATTACTCCCCTTTAACGAGCTGATCGTCATTCCGTGGATGGCAGTGGCGCCCCATTGGCCTCGAACCCTGTGCATAGAGTGCCAGCGTTTCGATCGCTACGAAGCAAAGGGTTTCCACTACCGAATACGGAGTGAAGACGAGCATAAGGAAAGAGCCACACGGCTGAGACCCTCCACATCAGACTCAGAACTGACCAGCGAGCRACRACGGGATTTGATACGAAAACGAGACACGCGAAGCGTGCCAAAGCCCTTCCGCTCTAAACGAYGGGCCGCAGCAYAGTGGGAAGCTCGACAATATTTTTTGGATTGAATTTGGATTTTTTTCTCTTTTCGCGCCRTGCCCGCGCGCGCATTCYGCRAYGCGCKAAAGCAACYGACTTACTTCATCGGACCAACACGGGGGATTTCAGTTCCGTCTGTGTCCCCACACTCAATTTCCAAAAATCCTTGGCACACCCCATCTTGCTGTTTTTTTGGGCCTCTTTCCGCACATCTAGCACTCTGAACGAAAGACAGCACAGGGCATGAGGTTGGTATCGGAGCCGACACGTGTCGGTTATGATGATAGTAAGTTGAACTGGCGAGAGGTAGAAGAAGAAGTACCCCACCCGCTCGCCGAGATCGCCCAGTGACCAGATCTATATCTGGTGCTGCTATACCAGCTATACCAATGGTGGACGGTAATAGGGTAGTGGTTAGCATCCCTGCCCCTTTTCCCGTTTTCCCTAATCATACCCACCCCGAAGCTTGGCTGGAAACCGTTGAAGCTCAAGGTTACAGCGCGGGTGATCTTCCCCGCGTTCTTACCCTGCTACTCCGTAATACGTCACATGACTGGTTTAGAAAGCACACGTGGGTAGATTGGAATACTTTCAAACAAGCATTCTTGGCTCGATTCGATACGGTCAGTGAAGATGCCGCCTGGTACATACTCAAAACTCGACCACAAGGACTAGGGGAATTGCTGCCCGATTTCGTAGATCGATTTCAAACCACGTTGGACTAATCTGGGCGAGATGAGAAATCCGCTCGAGACTTGTTCATCGATCACCTACGAAGTTCGACGTTGAAAGGGAAGTTACAGACAAAAGGTCCCGCCGAAGACACACCAGCTATCTGCTATCATCGCTAAAGCGTTGGAACTGGAACTGGCTGATACAAAAAAATACATCAGTCAGGGAGATGAAGATATTACGGACACCATACAGGATGTAACGGCGAAATGGCGATCATGGCTGCGGACGGTAGAAAGGTTTTATCCCCATCCCAACCATGACCTTCCCGACGGGGCCACTTCCGATATCCCGCCTGTTCCCTCTCCCTCTCCCCCAACGAATCAACCGATAGCGACAGTTAGGACCGGAATCATTCGCGAACCCCCTTCGCCGACCGTAACCAACTTACATCTTGCCCAAATGATCCATACGGCCACTACCAAGCAGTCCGAATGGATGAGCAGCTTGATTCAAATGCAGGCAGCTCACATGGAGCGGATCGAACAAATAATGAATAGGCTAATTAAGCCCAACCCAGCCCCTGCTCGACCTGCCCCTGCGCCATTCTCTCTCTTACCTGCCCCGCCCGCTCCTGGCTATCCACCACAGTTTCCTCACCCGGCTAATCCAGCAGGAAAGATCGAATGTTTTAACTGCAAACAGCCCGGTCATTTCGCTCGGGACTGTCCGCAGCCAAAACGTAATCAACCCCCGCCGGCTGCGGCCCCTGTGGCCCTGAATCAAGGACGAGTGGCCGCATTGATGGATACGGCCCAGGGAGGGGAACTCGTAGCATATGCCCCAGAACAGCTTTCCCCCTCGACGGCAACGGCATCAACGTCGGGAGCTTCTTCCGCTGACGCTGCTGACGTGGTCGATCCACTCGAGTATCTTCATCTTGCAGGAATGGTCGGAGCGATCCGATCGGCCCCTGATGATCTCGGATGGGTCGATCGCGAGTCCAATCCAGGTCCGCAGTTTCGGACGGGAGAAATTGATGTGTTACGAGCGCTCAAGCAATTGGATATCCGTGTTCCAATCCCGGTGGGACATCTGCTCACCATATCCGAAGCGGCAAATGATAAAATTTTGCAACATTGTCAGAAGAATCAAAAGCACTTTACGTACCAGTGCATCCAACGAATGTTAAAGAAGAAGGAGGAGGAAAGAGAGGATGTAGCACCACCCGAACCCGAAGCCTGCGAAACCTAAGCCGCACGTGTAGCGGCGATCTCTTTAGCAGAAAAAGATCACTTCGTACGAGCTCGGTCGGTACTGTGGAAAAGTGCGGAATGTGATTGTGAAGTTTGGGGCAAACCATTTAACGCCCTCATGGACACAGGGTCTTTTGCAGTAGCTATCTCATTAAACACTGTCAGGAAGACGGGACGACTCGGATCTATTCTTCCTCAATCTGACAAAGATAATTATGTCTCTGCCGACGAGGAAGCAATGAATATCGTGGGCGTTATTGAAAATGTGGCTGTGAAAGTCGGGCGAGTACACATCCTCGTTAACGCGCTCGTGATAGATGTGCGTTCCTATTCTGTGTTGTTAGGGTTACCTTGGGCGATGGCGGTGGGCGCACGTTTGCATTTTGATTCCAAGCAACTGGTGCTCACGCAAACTGGGGGAAAAACTSAAACTGTTCCTTTGCGAATTTCTACCWGAACGATAAAACGAACTTCTAACTYRKCTCAAATAGRGATGATTYGAGGCATTGAYCCCGAKGAATATTCCTCCTCGGACATAGGCAACGGAATCAGGGAGCAGGAATACGAAGAAGAACTGCCTAGTGAGGATGAATGGAAGCACCTGGTCGAGCTTTTCGAACACGAAATTCCTGAAGAATTTCAAGTGTGCCCCGTCACAGCTCGAAGCTTCCACGTGGATTCAGGAGACAGCACACTTGCGCCTCCGAAAGCCCAGGTCAGTCCTTCAGTCCTCCTCGGGGAACCCATATTACAAGTGTCTGACCTGGCTGATGATTTGGAACCCCCTCGTACCCTCTACGAGGGAGCACTTTCCTTACGAACAAGTTATCAACAAACGGAACAGTATCTAGACGTTTTTGTTTTTCCGCCTCGATCGTTACTAACAACGGGGGCGACCATCGCTTTGATTAAACAGAAGGCAGAAGCACCGGTAGATGACGTGCCTGATCTAATGCAAAAGATGGCGGACCTAACAGGACTGACTGTGGAGCAGATTTCGGTCGATTCAGAAACTGACGCCGAAACTAAAGAAACCGAAATGATCAGTCTCGCCGAATCACAGATGATTGCGACTGTCTTTTCTGTTCGCACCAGCAGTTTTGTCTTTTTCAGTGTTTACGATCGAAGGGAGCGGCCGGTTGATTGGATCGATATAACCCTTAAGACCCATGGGGAATCAACAATCACCCTGCCAAGCCACGTCCCCACGGAACTTCGAAAATCACTAATCGATGTCTTGAATGGTTATGCAGAAGTGTTGAGCGTGCATGATAATGATATCGGTTTGACTAACGTGATCGAGCATGCCATCCTCACGGGAAAACATCCGCCCATTAGTTGTGCTCCTTACTGATACTCGCCATCTCAAAGAGCGGCCGCTTTTCAGCGGATTAAGGAATTCGAAGCTAATGGATGGATCGAACCCGCTATAGGTCCATGGTCCTTTCCTGTAGTAATCGTGCCTAAAAAGTCCGGAGGGATTCGCATTTGTATTAATTATCGAGAATTGAATGATATCACGATCAAGGATGTGTACCCCCTCCTCCGGATTGATGAGTTGTTGGATGCGATTGGGAGTGCTCGATTTTTCAGTAAGTTTGACGTCCGCCTTGGGTTCCATCATCTTCTTGTCCGAGAGGAAGATCGTCTAAAAATGCCGTTTGAGCTTTTTGAGGGTACGTGGCAGTGGGTCCGATGTCCGATGGGTATCTGCAACGCTCCCGCGACCTTTCAGAGAGCCATGAATATGGCTTTTCAGAATTTCATACGGAAGACTCGTTTGGCGCAGAGCATCATCAACTATTGCGTGATTGTAAACATGGACGACATCCTGGTGTACTCGAGTTCCTACGAGGGACACGTACAGCACATCGAGTGGGCTCTGCATGCGTTACGAGATGCGGGTTTCAAGGTGGCGCTTGAGAAGTGTCAGTTTTTTCTTACCACCATTTCCTTCCTGGGACACGTGGTAACAGACAAAGGGCTCCAACCGGAGCCGCAGAAGGTGGCCGCCGTCAGAGATGCGCCGGTGCCTACGACTATCACGCAAGTTCGCGCCTTTTTGGGCCTGGCCTCGTACTACCGAAGATTTATCAAGGGATTCGCGGCGATCGCGGGACCCCTCACGAATCTTCTGCGCAAAGATCAGTCAATGATCTGGACGCCGGAGTGTGATCAAGCGTTCTCGAAACTCAAGGCCGCTCTCATTTCGGCTCCGGTCCTTATAAGACCGGATCCCGAAAAAACTTTTGTTCTCATCACTGACTGGCAGCCCGAGGCAATTTCGGTTATTCTCGCCCAAGTGGGGCCAAGTGGACTCGAGAGGGTGGTGAAGTATGCGTCCAAATCGGTGCCCGCCTGCAAACGCAACTACACCGCTCCAACGGGAGAATGTTATGCGGCTCTCTGGGGAACCAGTCACTTTCGCGCTTACCTGTACGGGCGGAAGTTCACCTTGGTAACCGATCATGAGCCCCTGTTGGCTCTGAAGAAATCGAAGGATTACTCGGGCATGATCGGGCGATGGGCAACGGTGCTGCAGAGCATGGATTTTGACATTCGTCATCGGAAGCACGAGAGACACGGGAATGGGGACGGGCTGACACGACTGCACCGGCCTGAGAAAGTTCCGAAGAATGAGGAGGTGATTCCGTGGAACGAACCCGAACAAGAGGTTGGACCTCGGTACGGCCAAGTGGAGATCTTATCAAAGTAGTAAGCGACACGAGGACTAATTTGTCTGTTCTACTCTCTCTGCAATACAGTCTCATCCCTTCCTCCTCTGTCATCATGACTATCCCACCTGCCTCTGCAACCCCTTCATCTCCTACTTATTTTGCCCCTCTCACGTCCTCAGCTTTCTTTGCCACCCTCCCCGATAAATTCTGTTATTTTTGCACATGCATTGCACGGGTTTATGGGGTCGACTGTCATCCTTTCGAAACCGGGTTTGTCGACTGGGTAGAATGTGCCACGTGTGTCAATCGTGCGCACGGGGCCTGCGTTTGATATCGGACGAGTAGCAAGGAATTGAGGTGCCCCCTGTGTAGAACGAACAAACTCCCCACGGAGGTTCGATTCGAGGCTGCCCATACAGACGGCCCTGAATACGACGAAAAATACCGACGAGCGGAGGTTTGGACGAATAAAATCTTATTAGCGAAATTAGCGGGATTGTCATTGGGTCACCTCACCAAACACGACAGACGTAGGGCGACCGAGAGATCTCGGGACTATCGATGGATCAACGGTCATTTGGAAAAGCATAAAACTGACGGATCGGGGTCGTGGTTGACGGTTCCCCATCCATTCCAGAGATATGATTGGATCCGATCTGCTCACGAAGAACAGGCCGCTCATTTCGCGATACGTGTCACGGAGGCAACTGTGGACCAGAACCGATGGTTCTGGTCCAACGTACGAGATGATGTCAAGTACATTGTCGCCAACTGTCTGGTCTGTGTCGCTGATCGCGCCCCAATTCGGGGACCAAACACGATAGTACCAACGGAAGTAGAGCGTCCTTTCCAGCGCGTCAGTATGGACACGACAGATATCGATGTGCCACCTGACCCAAACCGCTGCGAATATTCTATCCTTTTAGTATTAATTGACCATTTTTCCAAGTACATCGAAGTTTACCCCTGCAAGACCCGCAAAGCCGCTGAAATAGCTACGTACATCGATCGGTTCCTCTATACCCATCTAGATACGGAAGAAATTCTAACCGACAATGGATCTGAATTTAAGGGAAAAGTCGAGGAACTCCTCGCACGAAGGGTCGTCACGCTCTGACATACGGCACCCCACATGTCCCAGTCGAACGGGTTGGCTGAGAACGCCAACCTCCTACCTCCGTCTTCTTCCTCCTTCTGATCTTCCTCCCTCTTCTTCCTCGAAAAGCGAGGAGAACGACGACGATCTAACTCTCTCTCCACTCTCTCCCTCCTGTCCTTCGTCCTCCTCTCCGACCTCGCCATGAGTTTCATCACGGAGCGGGCTCTTGACGAACAATTGTTGCAGCCACGTGGCCACATCTCAGAGATTCGGCAAGTTTGTCACCCGTGGCTCAATACGGATCTTCGGCGTTTGGCGCAATTTTTCTGCGACGTGGGTGTGTGCGCCGCCGCCGCGTTTCGAATCGAAGGGAGTCCTCACGCAGTGGTATTTGCGGAGGTAATCGCAGTTCATCGGCGAGCGGCTCCTAGAATGAGCCACGTCACCACGGTTGCGGCGTTCAGCGGCGACATCAGCTCGGTCAATCCGTAGTGGCATACCGCGATCTTAACCTCGCTGCGCGAGTAGACGGAGCAGGTGTCCAACGTGTGGCAGCACGTCCTCGCCCGACCTGGGTACAACCTCATCCCGATCTTTGCACCGGATCTTGGTGACATTCGTCGTTCTCCGCGCGAGCGGCCAGTTGCGATCCTCACCCTCGTCCCCTTCCCACGTCCCCAATGAACCACGCCGATCCTCTCGCTCCTCTCTCTATCTTTGGTCTCCCCTCTCTTTTCCCCACCTTCTGGCAATCCGATCTTCATCCTTCTCTTTACTTCTCATTCGAGCCTCTTTCAGTCCCTCTTATCAATCCTGGGCATTGGCAGCTGTGGCGCGAAACTTTTGATGAGCTGTCTTTCTGCTTGGCCAGAGTACAGGTGACGTGGATGCAGACCAGCGAGCATCCTGCGTGGATCGAAAATCCGGAGCTGCTGATCATCCAAGCTTGGAGGACTAACGTGGAGGGCGATCTTCTTGGCTTTCTCTTTGGATCGGTACAGTCGGGGCGCCGCCAGTTGATTACGCAGGAGCTCATCGCGCCGATCGTGCAATTGGCGGACGATCGCTTGCCCGACAGCCCTGCCCCGTACATTCTCGAGCGATCATTGGATCCATACCTTCAGTGGACTGCGTGCTTAGAGGAGCCCAGGGACGAAGATACTCTACCATCCCGGCAGGAGTATCTGAAGTCGTACGACATCATCCCTCACACCTTCTATCCGAAGGCGGAGGAAGTGGTGGTCGACGACGACGAAGAAGACAACGACGAGAAAACGTCGGAGGAGGGCGAGCTGAGTGAAGAGGAAGAAGAAGAGGAGGGAGAAGAAGGAACCGAGTCTGAGTGGAAAGCTTTGCCAGAGGAAGCGGCGCGCACGGGCACGGAGGCGGAAGATCCGGAAGCAACGTGAAAGCGCGAAGAAATTGCCACCGGGAAACGCCAACTGGAGTTCGCCAGCGAAGCCAGCCTGCGCATCGGTAACGATCCGACCAGAGATCCGGAGTCGCCAAAGCCCGAAGATGGCGACCCTGCAGCCGCCACCTCAAGCACCGCGCGACGGAGACGGAGCCGATCCCCCTCCTCCTCCAGCCCCACCCATCCCCCAGTTCGCCCACGTACCGATGCGGGCAATAGGCCTTCGTCCTCGGACGCTATCCTGCCGACCCCTTGATTTTCTCACCCTCGAACAAATCCGCACCCCCATCACCTTCCTTCTTCATCCCTTCCTCCCCCATCTCTTCCGCGACTTCTACTCTACCCGCCTACTCGTTACCGTCCACCCCCACGCATCCCTTCAGCCCGCTGCCCCCACGTTTTGCTGGCATATCCTGCTGTTCAGCGCTGCATGGGAACGATGCAACGTGGTAGAAGTCTACTGCGTAGCCACGGGGACAATCCCCGCCTGCCGCCACTACGAGTTCTTTCGAGCGGCGCTTCTCCGCACCCTCTCATCCTTCTATCGCGATTACCTCGCTTCCTCCCTCGCAGCGGCGATCACTTCCCTCACTTTCACCGGATCATCCGATATGAGGAGCTTCCGGTGACGGTAGAAGGGATGAATCGTTACCTACCCCCACTTCCTCCCCGTCGTCCTCGAGAGATCCCCTCCATGTATCGCCTCTATTAGCCCATCCCAACTAGGAGGTAGATCCCGATCGGATCCCTATTCCCCCCCCCCACTTCATCCAATCAGCAGCGGAAAGCGACATGAATCAGTAAGCTTCGCGAAGATCACGCCATTAATGATAACGTCAACCTACGCTCTGATTCGACGAGCAGTGATAAACGGGGGTGCAGAGCACACGGAGAACCGGTTGACGATGGTGGCATCACCTGGATGACCATCGATGATTCCAGCAGCACGAGCCCACAGAAGATTGCAATTGAAGTTGGCGTCAACATGGACTCTGGCTGGATCATTTGTTGATACGCTCGGTTCCTCATGCATCACTCTGTTCTCTCCCTCTCTCTCTCCTTCTCCGCCATGACATGCAATCAGGAGATCGCATAATTGTTGCGGATTTCTGTCTCTGGCGTGAGTGTACGGCGGCAACGCCGAACTTCCTCTTCTCAGATTTTGTCCTCCTCTATCTCGACACTCCTCCCTTCTCTCTCTCTCTCTCTCTCTCTCTCTCTCTCTCTCTCTCTCTCTCTCT
>BFEA01000081.1:807095-818792 GCA_003427395.1 Chara braunii
AGGGTACCTACCTCTTCGACAGAGTGCTGAAGAGCAAAATGAAGTAGTTGGCCACCGACCGTTGGGGGGCAGGGTGTCGATCCCTCGACTGATAGGTCGATTCAGAAGACTAAAAGGCATCGGACGAGTCCGTCAATGGACAAGTGAAGTGAAGTAGCTAGCCAACGAGCGATCGGTCAACGGACTCGATCCGTCGACCACTCGATCCATAAAAGAAAAACGATAGGTCTTACGGGACATCCGTTAAAATTGGAACGATACAGAGGAGATTAGCATGGCCCCTGCGCAAGGATGACACGCATCAGTCGAAAAAAACGATAGTCATCGGCTTATAATGGCGAAGCAAAATGGAGTTCTTGACCGCCGATCGTTCGATCGATCGACCAATTGATGGAGAAGCAAAGGAACTACTTAGCCACCGATCGAACGATCGATCGCTCTCTGGATCCGACCCGTGGGTCCATGGGTCGATCGATCGATCGGACGGTCGAGCAGAAGACCAGAGGCCTTGGCTGATTGGTCAACCCATCGAAGGGTATTATCAGGTGGAGGAGTGCTGCTGATAGCTGTATAGATATACGTGGGAAGTACGGACAGTGAATGATACGTCAAATGAGGGATAATACATATAAAGCCGTCCAGAAGGGTTTTATCAGGTGGAGTAGTGCTGCAGATAGCTGGATAGATATACGTGGGATGATTGATACGTCAAATGAGGGATAATACATATAAAGCCGTCCAGCGTATTTTCTGTGACAGAGGAGATGTGAGGGTGAGATCTGAGAGAGGGAGTGAGAGAGCTGCGCCACATGGTGTCATTGGACTTGTTGTTTCTGAGAGTGGATGGATTGATGTAGGAAGCTGGAACACTTGAAAAGAGATATATTAGATATAGTTGGGTATATTACTCACACTAGGATTTGTTGGACTGGGCTCTGGACATGATTGCCGTCAGATTCGTCGATCCCCGGCTGCATTTTCCGTCAGATACTGTGTAAAGGCTCGCCGTGTGTGTATACCCTCACCGTGTTTCTGTGACAGAGGACAGAGGAGACGTGAGAGGGAGAAAATGTAGGAGTCTTGTTCGGGGGCTGGATGGAAAATATCTGGGAGGTGGGACAGTGATTGGTACGTCAAAATGGGTATAATAGATGTCGCTATCGCGGCTTTTTTCTCTGTGATAAATGTGGCTCTTGGGTTTTTTTTTCTCTGTGACAGAGGGGACGTGAGAGAGGAGGAAGAAGACAAGATTGACTAGCGATGGCCAAATTGCATTCGGAACATGCACTTCAATTATTGTATTCCATTGAACGATATTAACACTTGGCACCTCTCCCTTGCTCGATAGCGGGCACGCCTGAAGGTGTGAGAGACGGAACTTGTGAAAGAGGCGTGCGAACTGATGTCATTTTGAGAAATTTTGACGCGTCGTGTGAAACCTATTTCAGTAATTGATTTGAGACTCGTCGTGTGAATACTATTTTAGTAATTGATTGGTAAACTGTGACTTTGACTGTGTACTGTGTGCTTTGTCTTGTCGTGTGAAACTTCTCCAGTGATTGATTGGCAAAATCATACTAAAATGTGATTATGACCGTGGTTTTAACGTATGTGGGTAATCCTTTTTTCCAGAAAAAAAAAAAAAAAGGAAGTCAAAACGAAAAATGGGCTGGTGTCTGTTTGTTTTCCCGGTGAAAAAGGGAGAACTGTGGCTCTGGTACATTAAGTTTAAAATAGGCAAGTAAAAGACATAAGTGGCCCCGATGTTATGATGTGATAAACTGCACTACCTTCATTACCCGCAGTGGCGCTTGGCAGACTTAGTAGGGTCGCCTTTTTTGCCCCATAATTTCGTAACTGCTCAAGTTTCCTCTTCTGGACGTCGGGTGTGACTCCATCATACTTGCTCCGTACACAAATGGACTTGTCTGATCACCCCCTTTGCTGAGGATATCATCATATCACCGACGGGTCAATAGCAAGAGAGTTGAGGGACACAGTCACGCCGATGTTCACACTGGGGACACACAGTGGCATTGACGAGCGACGTTTTGGCTTGAATGGCCGCCCTGCATTGACGAGCGACGTCTTCTTTTCTTTTTTTTTTTCCTTCTGCAATTTTTGATCCACTTGTAGATGTGATGCCTTCTGTATTCTTGTTTTTTTGAGCGACGTCTTTTCTGGATAAGTATGTTGGAGTCAAACCCGCGTTGGAGTCAAACCCGATGTCCAGAATAGGCAAACTTCCAGACTGAGTGAAGCCGAGTCTCATCTTTTATGGATTTCTGGCGGCGGAAGTCAACCGTCAAGCCGGGCTGTGTTTGAGCTGATTGGTCCCTTCATCTGATCAAGTTCGACTTGGTAAGTGTCCGCACTGTCCGGTTTTCGAACATCTTGGGTTGGTGCCGAAGTGGGCCATCGTCCGTTCTTTGAACGTCTCTGGGTTTGCTAGGGAGGCCTGGCTGTTCCTTCATCGTATGTCTTTGGTCACTGGAATAATTATATGTCGTATACCCGATCATCTATGTGTATGATGTCACCCTCTAGTCGTTTTCTATTGTATTGCAATGGACTTGGAATTCTGGCAGTTC
The DNA here is from genome assembly GCA_003427395.1 of Chara braunii. NCBI lineage: Eukaryota > Viridiplantae > Streptophyta > Charophyceae > Charales > Characeae > Chara > Chara braunii. The sequence continues at coordinate 809,687 of BFEA01000081.1, forward strand.
TTGACCATCCAAGCGTGGCTACCCAGTAAATTTCTTTAATTGCCGATTGCTGTGAAATTCTGCTTATTCGAATTTGCTGAAGTAACCTTTTCTACGAATGCCTTCGTCCAACCAAGCCTCTTTCACAAGATGTGGGCCCTCTGGACCATTCTCACTTGCCGGGCCAATTTCTTGTCCTTTCTATCAGTCCTTCACGTCACCAGTCTGTTTCAATAGCTATCTGTTCCAACTTTTCAGAGAAGTTGAGAAAACTGATTACTCCAAGAGACCAAGGTCATTTGTGTGTGTGTGTGTGGGTGGGGGGGGGGGCAGAACATGAACCGCACAAAACATGTAGTGCAGCTGAGGTTCTGTCCATCTGTAGCAGATGCAGTTCTGCTAGTGCACCACTACGGGCTGGTCACTGTAAATGAACTTTTATCTGTTCTACTGCACCACCATGCAAGGAATATGAGTGTGAGCGATATACATAAAATCAAGTTGCGAAATCACACAGCTGAGCAAGTAGTAGTATCCCAAGTAGAGAGTACAAATGCACCGAGAAAACCATCCATAAAGAGCAATACATAGGCCACACCAACACAGTATCCAGAGTCGCTCTCTATGTCTGGCGCACAGCGCCCAGCCTACTCTACCATACTATCCTACGCTACAGCTAGTTCACACAACAGGATCACTTCGGCTCACGAAGACCAATGTACATGACTGTCCAAACCATCGGCGACCTCTCTTCATGTACCAGGTAGGTATCTCGTCACCCTCAATCAGGCCTTTATTATCCCACGCAGCGCCTCACTCCCTGAAGACCACCCGATCATCCGCTGTACCCCCTGGTGCCTAGCAGCCTGGCTATGGCCGCCTGCGCCCCACTGCCCTGCAGCGCCCCACTTCACCTCTCGCGCCCCATCAGCGCCCTCGGCAGCAGCGCAGCATCAAGCGAGAGCGCAGCAGCACTTCCGCATTGCCAGCGCTGGCCAGAATGCCTGACCTGGGCTGCCTCACTTCCTTTATGGAAGTGGCAGCCTGCTGCATGCTGCGTGTGGCCTGGCTGGAAGCTTCCAGTAGCTTCCGGTTGGGCCTCAGACCCTGTGCCCAGGCCGAGACTTACAGTTGAGGGCCTGGGCCCTTTACAGTTGGGGGGCGCGGCCTGAGTCTCCGGACTTGGGCTGTTAGCTGCATCTGCGCAGGGCCCCCAGGTAGGTGCATCGGCTGTACTGTTTTTCCAGAGGCCGACGGCCTGCTTCTCAATGTATCGGCCCTGCTTTGTGTGTAGGTGCCCAGGCACGACTTTCGTGGCCTGGGCCAACTGTACGGCGCAGCTTAGTGAGGCTCGCGCGTTCACTCAACCAACTGATGCGCTGCAAGAGCCTGAATACCCACATATGGAAATGTCGAATTTGGCCTGTGACGAATATTCAGGCCCGCCTTCACTTAGGGCGGGCACTTGGCTTGCTGGGGCCTTGGCCCAGAACAATGTGATGTCTGAAAGGGCCACTTGAGGGCTTGCTGCAGCAGGAGTATTTGAGTTCAGCTGTTTTGCTGCACGGCAGGTCACTGCAGGTCAGTCATGAATCATATCTATGGGTCGCTGGAACCGTTCTCCAGCACGATGGCTCTCAGATTCTGTGTACTCAAAGAATTCACTCAAGGTTATGTATATGGGACGCTGGACCCGGTTTCCAGAAGGTGACAACCACCACCACTACCGCTAGTTGGGCCTCCCCTACAACGATAGTGGTGTCTTCTCCCACCAGCACCACGAGGGGGCTTTTTCTGCCAAGAAAAACAGAAAGAAAACTTAAGGTGAAGTTTACCTAGTAGTCAATCTGCAGTGCAGTGGAAAGTGTTATGCTGGCACTGAAGTTCTTCTGCTGCATATTAAGTTTTGCTGCACCCCACTGGAGATGCACTTTACATGCAGCCGGACAGAAGTCCACATGCTGCAGATGAACTTCTTCTGCATTGCAACTTACAGAGGGACTTCATCTGCTCAGATGCACTTCTGTTTCCCTACACATGAAGTTCATGTGCTGCATGTGAATGTTATCTGAAGTGCATCAGGTCAGATGAAGAAGCTCATCTGCAGTGCATGCTACACTACTGATGAACTTCATCTGCACTGCAAATAATCTTATCTGCACTATAAATGAACTTCTACTGCACTGCAGGTGAAGTATTTCTGCAGTGCAACAAATCTTTTTTTCTTTTCAAGCCCTGGGTAACGAGTCCAAATTTCCAAAACTGAAATTAGGGTTTCGGGGTCAAATTTTATGTTTTTTGAAAAAAACAAATTTGGCCTGTGCTTGTTTGGTTCAAGGTTGCTGTGTGCCAAATTTTGTGTCATTTGGAGAATTGGAATTTCCTTGATTTGCTAAAGATGAACGTTTGCAGCAGCAGACCGAATTCTGCTGCCAGTGCAAGAGATTTGGTACTGCAGAACTGTTTCAGCAAGCATATTGTGTGTGTATGTGTGTGTTTAGATTGCCACCTGAACAGCCGCTTTTCCACTCAGGTGCATACATCCAAATTTGAGACAGCCTTATCATATAATCTCCTATCAAGTAGTATGAACTTGTACATGATATTTTTAACGAACAATTGTAATGTTTAAGGTGAAACAATCATAATTGCAGTAACTGTTGTCGTTTGTTGAGGCGCAACCCCCTCCCGTTCTGTCTACTTGAGCACAAGGTGGGTACACGCCTGTTTGCCTTTCAGCACACATGCAATGAATTGTGTCGGGTCACTGAATTGTAATGTTTAAGGTGAAACAACCATTACAGTTGTTTATTCTTTTAAGGTGCAACCCCCTCCCCTTCTGTCTACTTAAGCGTGGGGTGGGTACACACCTGTTCGTTTTTCAGCACGCATGCAATTCACTGTGTCGGGTCTCTTGGTGATGCGCATCCGTATGCATTGTTTGTGTGCAATTAATTGTGTCAGGTCTCTTGGTGATGCGCATCCGTATGCATTGTTTGGGTCTCTTGATGCGCATCCGTATGCATTGTTTGGGTCTCTTGGTGATGCGCATCCGTATGCATTGTTTGGGCATGTGAAAGTGTGCGTGTGCCATTGGCAAACCATGGTATGAGACCCGATACCACCGGATGTCTGAGGCTTCTGTAACATACCGGTACCCCTCAGGAACGAGATCTTGTAGGCATGGAACAGATGCATCAGGTAAAAGAAGGTACACAAATGACTATGATGAACCATAAGATCAGCATCAATGCTTCGAATGCAGTTTGCGGACGAGCTCGACCACACAGGATAATGCCGCAGAAACAAACACTTAAACCACCAGAACTTCCACGTTTTTAGGCCGTTAACACGGTGGCTGAATCGGTGCGCCGCACGGATCCATGTGCATTTGTGACAGATTGCTGTTTTGTCAGACTTGGTTTCTGTAACATACCGGCACCCCTCAGGAACGAGATCTTGTAGGCATGGAACAGATGCATCGTGTAAAGGAAGGTAGGCAAATGACTATGATGAACCATAATGGTGACAGATTGCTGTTTTGTCAGACTTGTGCTGACCTGTCACGAGGCTGAACCTTCTGACAGATTGCTGTTTTGTCACATTTGCTCTGACCCGTCACGAGGCTGAACCTTCTGACAGATCGCTGTTTTGTCAGGCTTGCTATGACCTGTCACGAGGCTGAACCTTCTGACAGTCTGTTTGATACCCTCACAATGCTTTCAGTCATGACTAAGCTTCAGTCCTTGATGCAAGTGGGCAAACACAGCAAAGCATCCGTTATGGCATGGACAAGGCGACTTCTAGCACAGCATACTACTGGCCACACAGCAGGGCGACCAGATGGGCACGTGGGCGGGAGGGCGAACACAGAACAATACAACAACGGACTCTTCACAATAATGCAAGGAAGTATGTAGTAAAGCAAGCAGGGTACTGCCAGGTGGGAAGGACTTTTTTTTTTTTTTTTTTTTCCCTGCCAGGTGGGAAGGACTACAACATCAAGGCACAAATAAGAAACAAAAAAAAAAAGAAAAAAAAAAGAAAAAAAGGAAAAAAGAAAAAGAAAAGAAAAAGAGGAAGAAGAAGAACATTAACCCATGAAAGCAGCAACAAGAAAAGCGGACGATCACCCACTCGTTGGAAGACCCCGCAAACTGTGGGTGCATGCCAACATCAGGAGCCAGGAAGCCATGAGACCAATGACCGTCACACCGGAAAATAGCAAGACCCTCTAATAGTGTTGCAGCCTTGCAGGCACTCCAGACAAACGGGCACCGGCTACTTAGAATAACTCATAAGGTATTTGTAATGACCCGCCAAAACACAGACTGAGAACACTGCTGATTTCTGGGATTTGCCGCTGGAATGTATGCCTTGCTGAGATTCCCGCATTCTTCTGTAATTTCTAAGTCTGTCTGTGTGTGTGCCTGCTGGTCTGCGTGCCTGTCTGAGTGCTTGTCGGCCTGAGTATGTGTGTGACCCGCAAGGGTACTTGTTGGTTGGTAGGCCCCGCAGGGCCGGTACTTACCCTTGGCCGTGACTTTGAGGGTTGCAGCAGGGAAAAACACTCAAGTAGCGGGGGTAGGCCCGCGACACTTAAGAGCAGCGGGAAAAACACTCAAGTAGCAGGTAGGCCGGTACCAGTCCAAGTGTCGAGGCCGAGCAGAAGAAGACAAAAAGTCGGCATTTTTAGAGGCCCGGTAGCGGTAGGCTAGAGGTAGGCCGGTACCAGTCCAAGTAGCCTGAGTCTAGGGCATGTACGGATGATGTCAGAGCCTGCAATGAGGTTTCCCTCCGAAAGGGAGGAGGTACTGGTTGCTGGGAGGCCGCACGGCCTAGGAAGTCACCGCCCAAGAGGCAAGTAGGCCACTATATCTTCGGGAGGTAACAGACTGTTTCATCGGACCACACGCAATAATACATCACAGACAAACACTAAAGAAGTAACGGACTGTTTCATCGGACTTTAAGCTACTACCCATCAGGAGGCTAAACCCTCGACAGTCCGCTGGATCCCCTCATTATGCTTCCAATCATAACCAGCATTGAACCCTGATGCAAATGTCGAGTAAAAACAACAAAGCATCCAACACAGCATGGTCAAAGGCAACTTTTAGCCCAGCATACTGGGCAAGCAGCTGGGCCAGCAGATGCACAGGGAGGCGGGAGGGCAGATACATAATAATACAACAATTGACTTAATGCAAATATAATACAAGGCAGCACATACTAAATTAAAAGCAAGTGGACGAGCAGGCGGAAGGGACAGCAACGCAGCAATGCACATCTCAGCACATAAATCCATAGAAGCATCAAGGAGCAAAGCGGATTATTACCTACCCACATCATATGAAAGTTCCAGCAGACTGTAGATTCACGCCTTCATCATGAGCCAAGAAGCCACAAGATGAATGTTAAACTTTGTCTCCACTAGAAACTACAGAGAGTCTGACACGGGTATCCCAAACACAACAATCTACCTATTAGTGTTGCAGGCACTTCATACAAACACGCACTAACTATCTCAGACTGGCATATAAAGATAATGTGTAGACTTCAGTAGTCAGACAAATAAAGTTATACCACACATACCACACACTAAATAGACAACAACTCAAAAAAACAAAGTAGCAATGAGGTTACACAACACAATAAATAGACAACAACCCAAAAAAACGAAGTAGCAATGAACTGTTTATGTGTATCCGTGTGCGTGTGTGTTTGTGTCTCCGTGTGCCTATGGGGGAACAAACCCAAATGGACATACCACACATACACGCATGGACATGCACATCTTTGCAACAATCTTAGCCCGGGTGCCCACAATAATTTATATGCAAACCACAAATGTCTCGGTGAAACTCTGACGAAACATTTTGTCACAGTCCCCCGTTTATTGTCCTCTTCTCTCCCTCTCTGCCTACGATTTACCAGACACGCTCTGCTTGACAATATATATTTACAGCACCTTCTCGAAAGGGGGTGAGGCTGCAGACATGGAGTGTTGTAGGAAGAAATCCTCCGAGTCAACTCGCATGTGCAAAAGTGTGTACCCACATGAGGCACTTGGTACGAAATCGTATTTTGTAACATGATCTTCAAATCACTAGTGGTCAATCAGTTGAAACAGGCGGGTTTGTTATGGCTCAATCTGCAGCTGGCATTTCCTACTAAACAGTGGATAGCGGCCCGAAGCCAGCACTCTGATCAGATGTGTGTCATCTGCAGTGAGAAGGTTGAATCTTTGGCACATCTATGGAGATGGTGCGGTACACAGTGATGCTTTTGGGACTGGTGGCACTGCAGGTAGGCCACCGGGCCCCATTCCGGGAAGTGCAAAACTGGCAGAGTTGCTTGTTGGTGGGTCATGTTGTAGTGGGTCTGGATGTTCCATAGAGGAGGAAACTTTAAGGGCGATTGACACCTTTCGAGTGGCTTTCTTAGCAGCGGCCTGGGCTCTAAGGGCACAGGCGCTGTTGGAGAACAAGTCGGTATCTCACCTCGAGCTACGGGCGGTGGCCATGGCAGGGGTGGAAGCTCTTCCTGCAGACATTGAAGAACCCTGGAGATGCGGTGGAGGTGGAAGAGGGGGTGGGGGTGTGGAAATGGAAGTTGATGCTCCAGGTGGACCAGTGCTCCAAAGAGAGAGGAGTCCGAAGAAGACTGCCGGCACCAGGGGTCTGTGGAGGGCGAGAATGAAATCTCAGGCGAGGTGGGCTCGGGCCCCGCATGGGCAGGGACTGTGGAAGGAACAAGGGTTGTGGAGCAGCGGAGTGATGTCTCAAAGGACGCTGAGTTGGGCCCGGCGGCAATGGAGACAGCAGAAGATAGCTGGGAGAGTTTGGAAGTCACGGCAACAGACAATGAGCAGAGGACAATTGCACCTTAGGGGTGCGCTGGCACTTGCTCTGGGGCGTCTCTTTGCTATATTTGTGGTTTCATCTTCACTTGTGGGTACTATTGTATGTTATATTAGACCTAGCAAGTGGCATAACTCTATAGTCACTGTGCAGCCTTTCACACTGGATGGGCTGAAGGCGGCAGTAATAGGGTTGATATAATTTTTTGTGGGCTGGGTGTACATCGTCAGTACGAGTCTTTGTGCTTTGTTTTTGGTCTTGCTTCAAGATGTTTGCAGAGTCTTGCCCGAACACTAACAGTATTAGGCTGTGTATGGTTGCCACCGTAATGTTTAAACCACCAGTACCTTTCTCAGCTATCAATGGCGAGCCTAAATTTGAACTGGGCGCCAAAAAAAAAACGAACCAACGCGCGCTCGAATCTGGTTGGCGCCTCCAGCCATTTCGGACCGGTAGTGCCAAGGCTGCCCGCAGCCCGTGTTAACTGGCACGCATTTCTTTTTGAAATGGGGAAAGGTACTGGTGGTTTAAGTAGCAGTGTTCTGCCGTGCAGCCTTTCACCTGGATGGGTTGAAGGCTGCAGTAATGGGGTCCATATATTCTCTTTACGTGAGTTAATTGTGCATCATCAGTACGAGTTGCACCCTACTTTGCATGTTGTATATAGTTGTGGGGAATGGGGTCAATATATAGTATATACTCTCTGTGTGAGTTAGTTCTGCATTGTCAGTACGAATCTACTCCCTGTTGTACTTTGCTACAAGTCTTGCTTGTAGACAAATAGTGAGCCTTGTCCGGAAATTGGTCGTGTTAGGCTATACATAGCCGCCACACTAACGTTTATGATAAATTGCAGGGTCATCCTGGATGCAATTTTAGCAACAAAAACAGATTGGTGCGGTGGCGCTGGACAGTCCTTTCTGTTCTTTAGTTTTATGACGCTCCAGCCTCGCTGCTAGGATCTTAGCCTTCTTATATAATGCAAGAGGATATACATTCTTGTGGTTGGTGAGGGTGGGCTGCTAAGAACTTGAAGAGGTTAGACTGCATGTACTCTAGCTGATGCGGCCCCACTGGCTAAAGGAGGGGTGGGAGATTACAGGATAAGGGGATAAAGGATGAACGAGTGGATTATGACTAGGGAAGAGTAGCGGGGGAAGGGGATGGGGAAAGGGGGGTTTGGGAACAAGGGGGTGGAGGAAAGGATGGGGGGGGGGAGGGACTCATATGACCATGGACAAGCTAGAGGATGGAGGACCGGCACAGGTCAGGGATTGTGCGAGTGTACAAATCATAGAAGGATGGTGAGGGGTATAGTTGTGTGGGGGTTCTCTATGGGGGTAGAGAGGCTGCAAGAGAAGCCCCTAGCCTATGGTCAGTCTGGACGAGAGGGAGGAGCAACAAGGTGTGATGACCGCCTTTAGTCGTCTTCCCCCTAGTCCAGACGGTAACTCGAGTTCGACCTTCACCAGTGTCTGCGACCTGTGGGTCAAGTGCCTGCTTGGCCTGTTACCCCCTGCCTCTATCTATCGTTTCTATTTCTTTTATGTTTCGCAAACCTTGTTTGCCCATGCTTGTCAGTGATAAGTAACCGGACTGGTGCAGCAAACAAGGGGCTTACGTTTGGCAAAAAAAAAGAAAAACATATTCCCCGCAAGCAGGGTCACCAGCCCGTACGTACGGAGGTCCCCGGGCAGACCTCCGTACGTACGGGCGTTCGGGGTCCCGTACGGGGTCCGAACCCGACGACGTTCGGGCCCCGCCAAAAATTATTTCGGGGCCTAAAAATAATTATTTTTTTCTGAATTTTGTTTTGTGAGTTCTCAATGACATGAGGTACATGCCTGTAAATGTTCCAGTTGCTTGACTGAGCCAAATAAGAATTAAAAATCGCCAAAGATGGCGGTGTCAAAACGTGCTCGCCCACGTATTTTTTTCACTTTTTACTTTTTGTTTTCACTTTAGTTCGGGGTCTAAACAATTTTATTATTTTTTGAAACTTTTTTAGTGGGTTTCGTATTATGTGAAGTACACATCTGAATATTTTCAGGGCATTTAGCTATGCCCCAAAAAAATGAAAAATCGCCAAAGATGGCGGTGTCGAAAACATGCTCGCGCACTCAATTTAATTCTCTTTTTATTTTTATTTATTTTTATTATTAGTATTTGTTTTCCGTATTTTATTTTTATTTCAGATTTGGTAAGGAATTCGGATGTAATGCTTAGGCAAATCTTGTTTAATATATTTTTCTCCATAGCATATC
>BFEA01000081.1:818876-830150 GCA_003427395.1 Chara braunii
CGAACGCATCCTCAAGGGGTCCATACGTTCGGGCGTTCGGGTTCGGGCGTTCAGCTCGTCCCGAACGCCGGTTACCCTGCCCGCAAGTAATTATGGAAAGGTTTCGACAATGTTCAAATTTTTTGAAATTAGGTTTCAAGTTTCAACGGTTTGAAATCGCTAAAAATGTTGAATGTCCACCTTTTGGATAAATGCTAAACTTTCTAAAAATTTTGAACTGGTGAAAATGTCGGATATTGTGAATATCCCTTATTAAGATAAACATGAACATTTTGAAAATTATGAATTTTCAAAGATCTTTGCATTCATACCGACGTTTGAAATTTTAAAAAGTTAAAAATAGTAAAGATGCTAAAAATTTTGAGCAGCTCCTCCTTAAGTGTTCAAATGCATATTAACGCTGGAGATTCTCACAATTTTGAAGTGGTGAAGATAAAAAAAGTTTTGAACCCCTTCCCCCTTTCCTTAGTTTTGTTATTTTTAATGAGGGGAACCTTATAATTTTCTGCACCCTCACGATTTCATAATTATCACTCATAGTTTAATGCATATTATAATTCAAGATTCAGAAAATTTTGAAGTGGTAAGAATTAAATCGTCCTTACCTATTCTCCTATGCTTTATTTTTTTAGTGGTTAGCATGTGTTGAAAATTTCAGCACCGCTATAGATGTTGAATATTATTAGACCCATAAACCTTTTTTCCTTCAATTTGAAATAAATTTATGACATATCGAGAAATCCCATAAGAAAATAATTTGTAGGTGTACGACAAACACATTCGATAACGAAAGGTTGGAAAAAACTATGATGAACTGTAAAAAAAAATTATATACTTTCGACATGGTTTGCGACGAAACGAAGTCACACACATTAGTATAATACAAAAAAACACAAAATTGGCGGCAGATATTTTCGCTAGACTTACACCGAAATAATAAGAGGTTAAACCATATGGTGAATCTCCTTATAATGCTTTAAGGTTGTCACTAACTTCAAACTTTTACGAAAATTGGCAAACAAAGTGAACCATCCGACATAACATGAATAGTTACAAAGATTGTAGGTTCATGTTACCATTAAGAACTATCAAGCCAGAAGATGAATGTTTATCACGATCGAAAGTCATAAAGACACAAACATTTCAAATATAACGGTTTCCCTGATAGTGTTGCGAGTAATCTATACAAACAGTCACTCACTATTTTGCAAAACTTAAATGTACTAGATTTTGGTACTTAGATAAATACAAAATTCCCAGAATTAAATAATTATTCTATAGTAAAATTACATTCTAAATTTTAAATTTTCATTCCATCTTAAAAAATGTCATTCCAATTTTAAAATTTTTCGTCTTACTTTAAAACTTGTCTTCCAAGAATGGGGTATCCCGTCTTATTTGAACTGCATGCTAGAGATGGAATGAAAGTCTGGATGAATTCATGAAATATTTTAAATTAGACTATCATTCTAAGTAAGGATTTTCAGTCATAAATAGGTTAATACAATTTAAATTAGAAGATATTTGTTGTAGTAGAATAAAATTTTAATGAAAAATTTTTATTAACTCGTTCACACTTTCATTCCATCTTGAACGAATAGATGTAGTTGGAAGGGAAAACTCATATTTAGACGGGAACTTATCAAATAAAACTGGAAATTTTAGAATTGGACGAACATTGCATATGATAATTTATAAATATATGAAGGATTTTTTTTTTATGGAATGTTTTTTCAACTTTCATTTCTCGTGGGAATTTTTTTGTTATACGAGAAAATGCTACATAATAAAACAAACAGACAAAACTAAAAAACAAAAGAGTAACTGCATGAATAAACTTATAGATGTATGTATGTTTATGTCATTCATGGAGGAAATGGGGGATACGGTGTCGAGCGCATGGTCCCCGCGGAAGGGACCTTCCCGCCCACGTCATGCATGGTTGGCAAATTTTTGAGTCACATCACATAAGGGGAAGCAGTGGAGCCGCTCCGGTCGAGTGCGACAGTTAGACCTCCATCGAGTCCCTACAACACGATAGGGTCCCGTGAGGTACAACTTACCTCCACTCGGTGGAGTTGTGACCATCCTTTGGGTGGGTGTATCCCCGCTGAGCTACTGAACCACGTGCGGAAGCTTTTACGTGCAATCACGAAGGTGGTCCAACCGATGGCGTTTCTCGTACGCTGTAGCATAGGGGGTACGAGCGGTCCATACCAAGCTCGGGCCCGCACACGAACCTTCGTGCGGGGCGCTGATCTCCCATGCGCATTTCTGCGACGGTCGACTAGGACATCATAACTTAACCACGCGTCACAGAACAAAAATATTGTTACTACTAACTTAAACATGTATATATGCCTAGTCTTATTGTCAAACGTTCTGATTGTGTAAAAAAAATGCACGCGCAAGGGAGTTTATAACACCTAGTCATATGTACTCACTCAATCGATTGTCATGGCGACGCTTCATGCGCTAACCACAATCGCACAACCTCTTATGGGTTTCGGGGTTGCGCATGACACTCAAGTGTCGAAAGCGAAATATCGTGAAGGGACCCTCCTTCACGATATTGAATAGTTGAAGGATAGGTCGTTCATCCCTTGTGGCGCCCCTGACTTTTATACAGTGGGTGACGATAAGCAAGGGGTGTAGGTTCGGCTCATAGGGGAAACTCTTTTGTGTTGGACCAGAACTTGGGATGTTTTGCACAAGGACCTCGAATTTCAAACTCACGACCAACTTCCGATCAGTAATCTAAAAAATCAAAGTCATTCGAGATGGCGTTCGCTCGTTTATCTCCCGCGGAAAGATGAGGGAAGGTAGTCGGGGGTTAGCGAGCAGATCGCTATACCCGAGCTGAGTCTTAATCTGGTTGACAGTCGAGCGTAAGCGCTAAACCTTACGCTCGACTGCTCCTGTCTTTTTGCTAGATACAAGCGGTAAGAGAAAGTGAAAAAAAAAAAAAAAAAAAAAAGGAAAAGTCTTGGAGGAATCAGGGAGAACCATTCTCACAACCACAGTTGAATCGTGTCCCCCACAGTATGCACTCATTCATTCATATCATTCTCACTCCAGAAGCGAACTCTTGTTCATATACATACATGCACACATGTGAAGCCCAACGAAAATTCACACGCAAGTGCCACAAACGTGGTCAACCTCTTTGTTCTCAGGTTTATGTCCCTCACTCCTCTTTCCGATCTCCATTCAACAAAGGCATACCGCCCATTCCAATTCATACAGCTTTTGCATGGTCATTCAAGAGACGTTCCAAGGATATGAATTTCATTTACATGGAGATGTTTTTCGCCTACAGGGTCACAGAACTAGGGCGTAAGTATCATGGTGGGTAGGAGTTGAGTCGCAAACCGGCCTAGTATCAAATCGATAGCAGAAATTGATAAAGCTCAAAACCCCTAAAAGTACTTGCAGGTAACGGTAATCTGCGTCACAAAACCAAATCAGGCACTGTCTATCGAGTTTGACTTAACAAAGCTAAAAAATAACAAAACTTTTGACAACACTTTCTCTAGGGAAGTGTGCTTAAAGAATATTTACTAAACAAAATTTAAGAAGAAAACACAAAACTTTAAAACTATCTGAAAATAAACTAAACTCTTTGGTTTTAGTATAAATTTCGACATCACTTCCTTTAGCAAGGAAGGCATTCAGAAATCATACTGACTCCAAAGACTAAACTAATTCTAACACAAATGACCTCTCAAGATCTTGACTAACTTTGATATTACAGTAGAAATTTCGGCATCATCTCTCCTAAAGGAAGAAGGCTCCCGGAATTTGTACTAACTTATAGGCTAGCCAAGATCTTACCAAAGCAATTATGCATGAAGAGACAATGTTAAAAAAGTAGACAACTACCTATCTATCGCTCGACCACAAGGCAAACACTAACAGACTACCTTACTAAGCAGAAACAGACAGAGTTGTTAACAAAAGACAAGGCATTGCCAGCAAGCATAACATGTGAACATCAACTCATTCATCCCTCAAACCACTAGTTCGTTCATCCAAAGTTTTCATCTTCTGCCTTGTCTTTGTCAACCCTTTTTGCCTTTCCTAAACATAAGTCTTATATCTTATACCTTAGTTAATTTTAACTTTCCAAAGTTGTTCTTGGTCAAAACTCATGCAAATCATTAAGACAACCGTCTGGACTTTTTCAAAAGGAGAAGAGTCTGACGTCTATCAACAAGCAAAACAGACTGACTTAGTAAAGCGTTCGGATAAATCGATATGAATTCACTTCCAGACCTATTTCAAGTCTTCAGCCCAACGAGCAAAGGGTCTAGATCAGTAGATGTGACTTCACTTCCAGACTCGTTTCAAGTCTTCAAACAAACCTGCAAAATGTCTGGATCAGTCGATACAAATTCACGTCCAGACTCATTTCAAGTCTTCAAGCAAGCGAGCAAAGTATCCGGATCAGTCAATACGACTTCACTTTCACACCCATTTCAAGTCTTCAGGTAAACGAGCAAAGCGTCATCATTCGATACGACTTCACTTCCAGACCCATTTCAAGTCTTCAAGCAAACGAGCAAAGTGTCCGGATCAGTCGATACGACTTCACTTCCCGACTCATTTCAAGTCTTTAAGCAAATGAGCAAAGCATCCGGATCAGTCGATATGAATTCTCTTCCAGACCCATTTCAAGTCTTCATGCAAACAAGCACAGTGTCCGGATCAATCAATACGACTTCACTTCATGACTCATTTCAAGTCTTCACGCAAACGAGCAAAGTGTCTGGATCATTCGATACGACTTCACTTCCGAACTCATTTCAAGTCTTCACGCAAACGCGCAAAGCATCCAAACCCATCGATACGACTCCACTTCTAGACTCATTTCAAGTCTTCAGGCAAATGAGCAAACTGTCCGGATCAGTTGATACAACTTCACTTCCAGACTCATTTCAAGTCTTTACGCAAACGTGCAAAGCGTCTGAATCAGTCGCTACAAATTCACTTCCAGACGTATTTCAAGTCTTCAAACAAACGAGCAAAGCGTCCAGATTAGTCGATATGCCTTCACTTCCAGACTCATTTCAAGTCTTCAGGCGAACGACCAAAGCGTCCAGATCAGCTGATACGACTTCACTTTCAGACTCATTTTAAGTCTTCAGGTAAACGAGCAAAGCGTCCGGATCTGTTGATATGACTTCATTTTCAGGCCCGAGGCACAAGAGAAACTACTGCACAATGCATCCAACACGCTTTGGCTGATCGAAGCTCTTCATATTTGGATGCGGACGCAAAAAATGCAACAAACTGTTTATGTTACCTCTTGAACACATGCACGTCTGGGGTTCATACAGGGCTCAGACGGAAGTCCCTGACAAGCAAACCAAACCAATGAAGTTTGGAATCTCAACGAGGGTCCTGTTATGCAACCTCCAGAGCTCTCACAACGCTCACCAACGTTGTGTCAGCAATATCACCTAGGTATATGACAAGTTTTTTTCCCATGCACTCTCTCCTTTTCAAACTTTGACTTGTCTGCCACTTACTTACCGCCCCCCGCAATCATGTCTCCGCCAGCTCACGCTTAATGCACATGGACTGGGTCCACCCTCCTTGGTTCGTATGCAACGGAGATGGGCAATAGCAAAATAATAAAACTCTAGTTTGCAATCTCACACTCAGGCCAAATAGTCAAATACTTTCTGGAAGGCAAAGATGCACCGGTATAATACTGATGAAAAACTCAGAGCAAACGAGCGCATTTGCTAACGAAAACACGCACTCGTTGTCTCCGTAAACAGGAACAAGGCTCCTCTTTTCTCAAATTGGTGCTCAATTTCCTGCTCGAACCACACTACTCTTATCTTATTAAGGTGACGAAGCGAATTATAGACGTCAGCAGTAGCGACCAAAGTACACACCAATGTCAATCATGCGGACTACCGTCACGACCAGGTACATATCCTGTTAGTATGTACTTGTATTGGAAATCAAGATTAAATGAGCATTCTGACACGTCGTTCATACAAGACTTCCGTTGTCGTTGAGCTCATATTGGCATATTGGCATTATCTTCTTTTAAAAAGTGTTGTCCTAACAAACTCCTCCTTTGATGCAAAAAAATATGCACTCGCCACAACACAACCTCTGCCCACTAGGCCTCTTCTCTCATCATGTTGTCTTACTTGCGCCAACCAACTCATTGCTTGGTCCTCGATCTTACGGATGTATATGGCTATCAGTAAAGTCAGATTTTGTTTCAATTGAGGAAGGTAAAGGAGTGACTAGCGAGGATGGAGGCCTTGAATCCGGCGGAGCATGGGCAACAACAGACGAATCACAACTTCGAGGAACGAAAACTATTATGACGAAGGATACAGTGGCAGAGAGTGATACGGTAATGCAGACTTTACTTCGAACATGACCTTCATCCGAAGAGCGGTGTCAAGCGCATCGGCTCCCGCTTTTTTTGTAAAATGCGAGAGTCCTCCCGACCATGTCACGCAAAAGTTAAACAAAACAAAATGAGAGACAACATGGAAACGACACAAAATAACCCGGCAAACTGTCGAAGCAGGAGGTCGCGTCGTCCCTTCGCCTCTCTAGCCAAGTATGTTAACCGTACTTCCCACGGTCCCCTATGACAAGATAGGTTCCCGCGGGGCACAACTTACCTTCCCTGAGGGGATGTTACCACCCTTAGAGGTATATCCCTACCGAGCTACTGACCCACGTGCGAAAGTTTTTATAGATGCAATCGCAGAGGTAAATCAGTCAAGGGCGTTTGCTCATTCGCTGTAGTATACATACGCTTGGTTAAACGCCAAGCAGACCCGGACGTCGTTCATTCCTTTGGGCGCTGATCTCCTAAGTACGAAGCGTAAGCTGGCCAACTAGGATGATCTCAACCAAATGTGAAACCCAAATATTGACTCTAGTCCCTTAGACGTACATTCAAAAAAAAATTATAACAACCACATATATTTACATTATAAGGAATCGACTGTAACCAATAGGAATATATATTTAATCTGAAATAATAACTAAAAGGATTTGAATCATTATACGGTACATCCAATAACACACGGCCGAAATAAAATCCGACCACCTCGGGTCGATCTCAAAAAGGAAAAAAAGAAAAAACAGCCAACAAAATGTTGGGTTCTACAAATTGAATATCCTTGATGCAGTCGACAAGATAGTCGGTTTGCCTCAATTTTGACTTGATGAGAAGCGCTACCAAAGTTACTAATTTCACCCTACTGCCGACCTAAGATTAGGCACGTACACACCCGTCTCCATACATCCTCAATCTTCTTGGATGAGAGGATGCCTTACGAATGATTCTTAAGCAGGTGCATAACTTGAAGTGTTGCATGTCTCACCCTTTAGAAAATGGTTTGGGGTACTCCTCCTCCTCACCCGAGCACTAAGCTCGGATATCAAAAGTCGGGTCGTCTCTATCGAATCGGCAAAGTACTACCCCGTACAACGGTTCCCTCTAGTTCGATAACAGGGTCGGCTCATAAATCAACGAACCTCCGCTCCAAATGCTCCCTAGAGAAAGAGAATGTATCCACTCCAAGTAGCTTTTAGTTATTCTCATTTCTCCTAAATTCAGGGGTACCTTGGACGAAAACAAATCGAAGGAGATAGAGAATGAGCTGAGAGTTATTTGGTCAGATATAGGGAGATAAGGAAATTCGGGATAGAAAGGGTTAACCTTGGGAAAAGGCTAAATCCATTTAACCTTATCTGCTTTATTTGAATTGATTTCGTTTCACAACACACACTGAATTAATCTTTTTCAAAACAACAAGTCATTTTCACAAGCAAGTACGTGGGAGGTAGAAATAATACATTTTTTTTCCTCATTCCATGTAGACACAACCAACCTCCTTTGTAAGCATTCATCCACCTACCTGCACAACACGCAAAGACAACAAGTTCAAAAGAAAACCAGTACAATTTCATACTCAAGTCATATTGTTTCATTCACATGGATGACTCGCACAACTTTCCTCTACCTTTTCTTTCGAACATTCAAAACAAACAAGGTCAAGCAAAGTGTTGGTTCACACAGGTGTGAAAGGAAATTTGAGTCAATCAACTGACCTTGAGTGACTCACGAGTTGTGGCCGTTTACTAAAGACGGTCTGTGTTCTCCTCAAGTGTTCGTACGGGCACAAAGCGGGTCACCCAAAAGGACCCAAGCGAGATAGTCTTCGAGGAGGCTGTTCTCACCTATAAGTCACATGTGGTCTAACTACAGTCCTAGCATCACCTCCTCCTTCAAAGACAGTCTCAAACTAACCGCAAGCCCATCTTTCTCTAATCACCACATCCGATCACCAAATGTCCACCAAAACGTTTGCCCCGGTCTCAATTCCAACTCACTTGATCCCAAGTTGGGTCCAAATGGTCCCACGTCGCAGCCGCATCACCAAATCATGCCAAAAAAAATAACGGCGATATTTCGGCGCCAATGCCGAAAGTGTTAGCACCTTAACGACCACACCGCCAAATACCGCGCCGCCAAAATGTTACCACCGTAGCCTCAAAACACCGTCGGTAAAAACACCAGCCTTACCGCGCAATTTCGGCAGCACTTCCTCTCAAAAATGTCACCGAATGCGCTGCGATTTCATCACTACCGTCGTAAAAGAAAATATTTTGCCGCACCTCACAAAATTTTTGGCAACACCTTCCCTCAAATCTACGTGGCGCAGCCTCCTCCCTTAATGCGTCACTTATTACCTCGCAGGCTATCGGGCAGTACCTCCCCGTTCTTGCCGCACGATCCGAGTTTGTTGCAGCCTTATGGCTGCAGCCCATGCATAAGCGTGCAACACAAGCACAAGGGTGAGGTAAGAAGCTTTTAACCTTTGGTTATGGCTGCCTCTCCTCCACTCATAACTCCTTGCAGACCTCCACTCTCTCCTCCAGCAGCACCTCTCCTCACTAGCACCATCATGCAGCAGCCAGCCAGCACTCAAACGAGTGAAGCTTCAGCAGCACTACCATATTTGTGGGGTTGTTGGGTGGGAGGTTGGCTTTTATAGCTGCTGGAGGGAGTTGTCCATCACTCCTTTACCCCAGGTGAACTCACGACCTCAATTTGAGTCTTGGATCTGAGCCAACTCAATGGCTCAGTGTGGTTCAACTTGGGCCACACACTTAGAAAGCGGCAGTTACTTTTAACTGCCTCTGTTTTTTTTTTTTTTTTTTCTGGACTCAGCTAACAGGGTCTGTCATTTGCAAAACATTGTTTCTTTTCTTTTTCTGACCATTCTTTGAAGAGCTATGACTCTTCAAAGTTCGACATACCCAACACACTTTTTAGTGTAGGTACATCGTGTTTAAACTTAACTTAACCATTTTTTCAAAAATGGTTGTTCAATTTGCAGTGTTCTTGCTTGAGTAGTCACACTCAAGCCTACTTATGTGCACATAGGGCACAATCACGACCACATTCTCAGTCATTTCTTTTTCTCCTTTTTTTTTTTTTTTTTTTTTTTTTTTTTTTTTTTTTTTTTTTTTTTTCTTTTTTTTTCTTTTTTTTTTTTTTTTTTTTTTTTTTTCCTTTTTCCTTTTTTTTGTTTTTTTCTTTTTTTTTTTTTTTTTTTTTTTTTTTTTTTTTTTTTTTTTTTCATTTTCCTAGGAAGGGTAGCTCGTTTTCCGAAACGAACAGCCTCCCTCCCACAGTCAAGTCATTCAATAGAGTCGAACTAGAGTCAAGCTCAGCAGGGTCTTCTACCCCCTGCCCATCGCATTCATACCTATCGTCAATTCTCGAACCCCATTGAACGATGTCGGACTCCCCATTGTTTACCATCAAAATGAAAGTCAGGGTTCTTATGAAATTTCTATGTGAAAACAATAATCACAATATACAATAATTCCCAAAACTGTCCAGAACTAAGTCGGACGGAGTCTTCATCCCACTGGCGACCACTCAAGAAATTTTCATCTCTCACAAATGGTATCAGAAGCTTTTTGACTACTTTTAAAATTGCATCCATTCGGTTGATACTCGCATTAAATCCAGACAGAACCCAAATGAGTCAAGAATAACCCCTGACATGCCTTTCTAAACGTACCAACGTCCTGGGAGTTGTTCAGACAAAGCCAGAATGACCCAAAAAAGCTTTATCTTACTCATGATCATATCTCAATTAAATAAATCATTCACGTCGCATTTTTTTTATCGATATAAGTCTTTGAAAAACGCACTGATCAAGACAAGTCTTCCTGATGCAAGCAAACTCTTCAAAAAACAGAGGAGAGCACCGATCAAGACAGATTTGGCTGTCGCAGACGAACTTCTCTATTTTAAAAGAGAACACCGATCAAGACGATTACCCCGCCACAAACGAACTTCCTCTCCATCAAAAGAAAATTTCGATAAAAAAATATATATTTTTTTCTCAGACAAGTTTCTCTCAACTTCAACTTGAGAATGAAACGATGATCTAGTTAGGTCGCCCTGCCGCAGATGAATTGTTATGATATGCATCGAGGAGTGGTGTAATCCTCTTCAAGGGATAATACTTGGACATCAAGCCACGGTTTAGATTTGAGTCTCACCACATTCCCTCTGATTCCGGTGCTTTAAATACTTAGTAATTTATTAGTATGAACAGGGTAGCCCAACCCTTACTAAGTCCGATGTGAGTTACCGGCTCACCTTCTTTCCCAGCAAGGCAGACCCAGTAAAAACAATCGACTTTGGGTGGTAAATCCAAACCCAACGTTATTAATGGTAACTTCCCCGACCACCATCAAAATTGACGAGCATCTACTATATCTTCACCCCTTTCAGTGATAGTGTAGTCATCCGTCCTTAAACCACATAGGATTCGGATAACAACTTCTCACTATGAACTAGGAGTATTAACTCTGTCGCAGGCCTCACTGTCACTTGTAGAGCTTACAATTTTATTGCAAAAGCACCATGACATGATAACATCTTCAACAACAAACATTTCACAACATCGATACAACAAATGCTTCCACATGGAATTTTATAATTATGATCCAAACCAAATAATTTCAATAATAAATCAAATGCACTCATATCATAGAATTGCATCACAAAAATTGATAATCTCAAAATGAATGGGAGACCGGGTTGATTGATCAATCAAAATATACATCATTCTTATATAATATCAAATATATAAATAAAACCAGGGTAACCGGCGTTCGGGACGGGCCGAACGCCCGAACGTATGGGACCCCTTGGGGATGCGTTCGGCCGTTCGGGCCAAACACGGACCCAAAAAAAAA
>BFEA01000081.1:835259-873447 GCA_003427395.1 Chara braunii
CTCGATTTTGCTCATCCCATTGATAGTAGTAGCAGCTCGTTCGTCGAATGAGCGGGCGTGACCTCTAAAAGGAAGAAGAAAAACAAAATTCCAAAACAAAATCCGAGTCTAAGAAAAAAATATAAGAGAATCTCAAGAAGAAAAAAAAACTTGTCATAGAAAAAAAAACGGCAGCCCGTGAATACGGACGCCTGCCACAACTTATGTGGACAGCCACTGCAAGTCCCCATCAGTCGTGATCGTGCCAACTCGCAATTTAGCAAAAAGAATATTTTTTCTTTTTTTCTTTTTTTTTTCTTTCCAAATGTCGTTGGCTTATACCAACGGCCTCATCACGGGTCGCGTGGTTTTTCATCCACGCACCACCGTACTGCAAACCCAAGTTCGAGTCCTAAGGGTCTCGGAAAAAAAAATTGGAACATTTCTTGATTTATGTGTGTCATCCTTGTGCAGGCCCAGGCAGATCCGAGCGGCCAATTTGGGTCGTGCGATCTCTGCGATCGTGCAGTCACGATTGGTTACGTGAATCTGCAAAGGAGGGCAGCTCCCGAAAGGAGCTAACCCAGTACTATGGTAATTTGGGCTCGATCCTGGTCTTTGTCGTGTGATAGTGCAGTACCTATTGGGTTAGCTCCGACTCCAGGAACTATAGTAGCAACTCTTTTATTTGAAGGGTTGCGCCCAGTAGGTCTCCCTCCTTCCAGCCTAGGCAAGTTCCGTCTGCCCTACCCCCTTTTTGTCACCCTGTCGGTTGCTCCGTGGGCGTTCCCGCTAGACGGCCTTGTGGCCATCTTCTAGGTCACACGCACGGCACTGGGCTTAGAAGGGTCCATAAAAATTATAACTCCTACGCCCGTGCCTTTACAACAACATTTTCTACAAATATTTTTTCCAGACGTCAAAACTATAAACCTCGCGGCCACCTGGCCGCGCGTTCTTAGAAAATTTGAGACTCACCCTTCCTCAAGCTACCGCAAACCTGATGCGGTTATTCTTTTTGGCCATTCAATCCCTGAATCGCATGACTGCTAAGCCCCGCATCATTATTTTTGGTACAATAGAACTTTAGCATTCCCACATTTGCGCGTCTCTGAGGCCTCGACAAAAGCGAAGCACTGGCAATTATTGTCGTTACTCTCAGACGCCACAAGCGTCCGGACTAAAGTTCAAAAAAATTTAATCTCTCGGTCATAGGTCAGGTATGAATGAACTTTTCACAAACGTCAGTCTCATCAAGTCCTTCAATTCAAAAAAAAAAGTTAAACAACGTTCGACATTGAAAACCCCCGAGCAGATCCCCTTGTAAGCTTGTCTGCTCCGACAGCGGCGACTATGCCGGATAGTGACCAACAAGAGTCGGGGTGACAACTTTGTAAAGCACATATGGCGATTACTGGATTGTGGTGGCAGCATGCGCAACTACACCACTTTCATTTATCAGCCAATGCGGGTTTGAGAGTGACTCTCACACTAGGATACGGAAGGACACATCACCGTGACGAAAAGCACCCAAAGGACGTCGGAATTCAGGTTGAGCATTACGATGAAAGGCTTGTTGATGAGGACCATCACGAGGGAGACGTCGATTAACACCGCCACAACGAACACCCTGAACATTGAGATGAGGCCAGGTAGAAACGACAACGGGATGAAGACGGTGGCTTCGAAGAAGGGCACGCCTGCTGCCTCGAATAAGGAGTATGGCGATTATGTGCAAGATACCTGTGATTAGTAGTATTGGGGTAAGAACGTTGAGACACCATGCACAACATCATAAGTAGAACCTGAGTCCGACAAGTGATTTGCCCGTTAGTTCGGTTGTGGACTCCTACTAAAGTTCCCTCCGATTGCGCCATGACCAAGCCATAATGGGCATGCTCATCCTTAAACCCTCTCACAACGGATCGTGGTTGGAGGACGGTGTTCCTGCAGGCTGCAGGGGGGATCCCTGCCACTCAAGTTTTTTCGGCCATGTGGGTTATGCACCCGTCGACTCTCGTGCATGTTGACCCCGTCGGTCCACTTTTCAATACGAGAAGAACAGAGAAATTGTGTCAGCGTCCCGAACACACCGGAAACCAACTGGTCCTCCAAAAGAGGTGCACTCTCAAGTTTCTCGACTGTCGTGATGGCCACCCATGGGGGTTTTAATCATTCCCCATTGTAATGTTGGTCACCGCAGTTCATGCTGGCAAGCACCCCACGTCCATTAAGGAGGGCGACAGCGCAGTCGAAGTCCCCGTTTAAGTGGGGATACACGACTTTTCTCCATCCCCTCCTCGCTCAGCAATTTGAAGCACTCTTTAACTCTTTTCCAAAGTTTTTTCCACCCTCCCCTCGTAGTACTCCTTCACTGCCGTCCCTTGCACAAATTTTTATTTCAGTTAGCCTTATCTTGAAACAACTCGCATTCGCACTCCAACAGTCTACGGACGTACCAATTGAGGTAGGCCCGGTGTTTTCATCATTGGTCTCGACGCCAGTGTCGCGCGCGGTCAACAGACAAGACCTTCAAAAAAAAATAAAATAATAAATTTAAAAAAAAAAATAAAATAAAAAAATGAAGAGGACAGGGACCCACCTGCACCCTCTTAGTCTGCCAGTCGAACCCAAGTTCGGGCCCGTCCAGCAAAACCAATGGAGAAAGTCTAATAAAACCCTTGACCCCTCAGTTTTTGTCGATCACTCTCCTTCGCTCCATAATCGCTTGTTGGTCGTGATCCTCATACCTGTCGCTAGAAAGTCCAGTACCATAACCAATAGAACTAAGTCCGAGGCTGAATTAATTAGGCACCAAATTTTATGAAAAAAATGTTTCGATGCCTCGACTGGGCTTACCAACTTAAGTCGGGTCTTCGCCTTGGCCTACCGGGCAGACTCACGACCGCTATGTGACGTTGTCCGAGTCGTAGCCATTTCGTACC
Source organism: Chara braunii (assembly GCA_003427395.1). Classification (NCBI taxonomy): domain Eukaryota; kingdom Viridiplantae; phylum Streptophyta; class Charophyceae; order Charales; family Characeae; genus Chara; species Chara braunii. Next base: position 838,184 of record BFEA01000081.1, read on the forward strand.
CTGGCAGTCAGACACACCGTTTACACCGCCCAAACTTGCGACTTTTCCTCATGCTAGGTCCGAAAAGTCATGCCTTTCAACGGGTCGTCAAACATAATCTTCAACAGAAAAAATTCCCATAATTAAATAATCATTCTATACTGAAATTACATTCTAATTTTTAAATTTTCATTCATCTTTGAAATTTGTTTTTCCAAAAATGGGGTATCCCGTCTTATTTGAATTGCATGCAAGAGATGGAATGAAAGTCTGGATGAGTTCATGAAAGATTTTAATTGGACTGTCATTCTGAGTAAGGATTTTCAATCATAAATAGGTTAAGTCAATCTAAATTAAAAGACATTTGTTAAAGTAGAATGAAAGTTTCATTAAAACATTTCATAAACTCGTCCAGACTTTCATTCCATCTTGAACAAATAGATGTAGGTGGAAGGAATAACTCATATTTGGACGGAAACTTATCAATTAAAAATGAAAATTTTAAAATTAGACGAACATTGGAACGATAATTTTTATAATATGAATAATTTTTTTTTTATGGAATGTTTTTTCAACTTTTATTTCTCATGGGAAATTTTTTATCGTTCCCGTACTCACGTAAGGTAAAAATCTGCATCTCCTTCACGATAAGCCATGTCAGAAAGTCGAGTTGGTCTGTGAAGTAATGCTAGTTAATAAAAAAAAGACAAAAATTAATATAACCAAACAAAAAGCTACAGAAGGTGGGTAACCGGACCCTATAGTTTTAACGCCCCCTGTCGGCATGGTATTACTAATGAGTAACGTTCATCTTACCATGCTCCGCAATAATGAGAGCCCCACACACTCTCTATCTGGTTCATACTCGACTCGGACCCTTGTCATAAACGAGGTTGCCAAGATGAGCGCCCTGACGGGGTTCGTTCCATCCGTGAGCTTTTGTTATCAAGGACGTACTCAGTTTGACCTTAAAAAACAACGACAAACACCCTTGTTGCTCTGATAACGGGTCTTAATTTTGATAGTTGCCGGTTATTTTGCCTTATTCAATGTGATTTGTCCACTAGTGGTTGTATTTCACTCTGATTTTTATTTATATAGATCAATAAGTATTAAGGGCATTTTTTTAATATCTGAAACATTAAATAAATGATAATAATAATTGTAAGTGTAGGTGTAGTCATATGAGTAGACATTCACAATTTGTACATATTGCAATCTGTACCACTCCTTCTATTACTACAACAATAAAATCATACTACTACTACGATCTTTTGATACCTTCATTACTATTTTATCGCCGAGTCTTGATCGTCATAGTCGACCAATATACGGTCATAACGACATATCAAAGTCTCGTCTTACTTTCTAAAAACGGGTTCGATCTAATCTGTGACTGCATGCACCTCTTATGTTACATGAAATAAGAAACGTGTTAGGGTGGTCCACCTATGAAACGATACATAAAAGTTTAAATATGTAGATTTGTAGATCAACGATGATATTCTTTATAAGAATATGAAATATAAAAGTAGACAATCATTATTATATATTTGATAAAACAATAATATCGTAGGGGGGACAAAATAATAATACTAACGGATTAATTATGGAGAACAACTCTGTTACTCATTGAAGTTGTAGTTGTAAATGACCTATAGGCTATAACCACGTGTATGTGCAGTATATAAATTGGTAGCAAAGGGATAATTTCGCATACACGTGATTGAGAGTTATATAGTCAGAGTAGCATTTAGGTCAGAGTCACACTTAAAGGTGAAATTGCTTCCAATAACATAGGGGAAACAAAGGTAGACTAATATCCATATTTATTTACGTTGTAAACCTCGCTAATAATTGCATATAGAAAAATAATTATGTACTTGTTCATAAGGTTGTTAAAGCAAAAACTATGCCTTATTTAGCTCGTTGCCAACTCTAGTCATACCCGTAATTGGTAAAGGAATTGGAGCTTTGCCACTAAGCCTTCGCAGTGTCTCATACAATTTAATAAGGGTTTTAATCATAGTTTCAGTTAGGTTGTTATAACAACCTTAGGTACGATTTTTTTCAAGCTATAGATATTCAAATAACTATACGTAGCAATTATAAACAAATTGTCGACAAAGTGAGTGAGTGACTGTGTGAATGAGACGTTTTTTGATGTATATGACTGAGGTTATGGTCAATCTTAGATGTGTCAGACTGCAATTATCTTCGAAGATTATATTAAAAACTTTTAGAATTATTAAGCCATGATTGTTATCTTCCACGCGCAATTTAAAACATGAACTTTAACACATTCCCTTTCAACTAAATCCTCTCTCCTTTATCATACTTTCTATTATGTCCCTTGCAAATTGACCTAAATCTATCCTTTGTTTATTATTTAAATGATTAAATTTATTTTCCAACTATTTTTCTCTGAGAAAAATGAGTTTCAAAGAGTGGTTGAAGGACAAAGTGAATGAGCCTCTCTGCACCACTGGCCAAATATGACACTTAGGGAGCAACTGGAATAACAACTGATTGGTCTCATCTTCAAAAATAAAAGATACACTCAATATTTTATGTTTAACAAGTAGTGCAACTAGTCGCACCATCAAGTTTTTTTCCTAAGTCTCTTATTTTTGCCTTCCAATTCCTCTATGATAGAAAGATGAATCTACACACACAAACACACATGGGTGCGCATAAACACAACCATGAAAATGAACATGCAAGTCTGGTTAAATCAAGGTTATTGATTACATTCAAGTTGTAATTGTAAAAATAAAATCATTTAATCTTTCAAGTGACTTTGTGAATAAGATTGCACTTACTAAAAATGTCAACGTATCGTCGAGGCAATAATTCAATATTTTGTTTGTTCCACAACCCTGTTTCTTTGTGAGTTTTGGATATTAATGCCCTCGGACAATTGGTTTATCGTGATATGCCCCCCCGACAACAATGTGACTTTGCAAAATATTACGAGTGTCACTTCGACTTATCAATTGAGCATGCCCCAACCAATACCTGTAGAATAACTTCAGATTGCTTGAAACATATGACCATTCTCAACTTCAACGGAGATTTAAGACTTGCCTCTAGTCGGGACATGCATGTCATAAAGTTGGCACGCCCTCTGAAAGGAACCTGATGAAAATATTATTTCTGAGAGACAAAGCAAGTATACCCAAGTTTGAAGAGCATAACAAAGAATTCCCCCTAAAGAAAGACCACGGCCTCTAGGGCTGCTTTCCTTCTGGCCCCAAAGTCCCAATTATACTATTGAAATATCATACTAAATCTTCATGGCTGAATTTGTCAGATTTTTCATAATTATTCTAATTACGAAAAATTGTCAAAGTCAGGTCAGAACATTTTGCAACAATCTGTTGACTATCTACGGCCAAGCCTAATAGCCACCGCCGGTTTGTCAAGAATGAGCGACCTCAAACAATCTACCCTTCCAAGACTTTGGGCCTCAAGTCATAAAATATGATTGGTTGTACTGTTTTCAAATGTATCAGTCCAGACAACAATTCGCAGCCCTAAGACTGTGGTATAGTGGACTTCGGTGTGTGTGTCAAGGTGTCGAATTTTCGGCGGCGGGCGACCAGGACGCAAAGTGGGTTTTTAGGGGACAAAAAAAATTGGGGGACCGATCCTTGGCAAAATTACGGACTACCTACAACTAGCTTTGGTAGAACCGGGACTTTTGAAAAAATGACGGACCGGTCCTCGAGTGGAAGCGGACCCCCAAAAGAAGTGAGGGCATGTGAAGTGCAAAAGGGCCCTCAGACCTAGGCATTGAGGCCTGTTTTCTCAAAACAGGGAGGTCATGCGCAATGAAACAAGTGTTTTGCAAGAGGCCATTTTGACGATTTTTTGTGTTCTTTCCAGGAACAATATTAGAACATTTTGAGAATTCATAGATGAGGTCGTGTTCTTTCCAGGAAAAATATTAGAACATTTTCAAAAATTCATTTAGACCGCGAAATAATCGTCGCCCCGATTCGACACATTTTCCATTTGTGCTCTCTCTCTCTCTCTGGTAGCCCCCCCCCCTCCCTCTCTCTCTGTCTCTTTTTCTTTCTCTCTCTCACTCTCCGTTTCTCTCTCACACTCGTAACAATAAATGGAACAAAACTAACTCTCTCTCTCTCTCTCTCTCTCTCTCTCTCTCTCTCTCTCTCTCTCTCTCTCTCTCTTTCTCTCTATCTCTCTCTCTTGTGCGCTCCTAGTCTCATTGCTTTGGCTACGTTAGGGCTGTGTTCCCCATGCCCACGCTGTAGACAATAATTGTAGGTCCGCAAAAATGCGAAGGGCCAGTCACTGCACAATTTCCACCCCTGATATACCCGTTTTCGAGTGGTCGCCCCCTCTCAAATTCATGCCATCTTGACATAGATGCGGCAACCCAGTATACCTCAGCCTTAGGGCCACGAATATTCTTGGGATTGCCCGTCTCAACAGCATCGGATGTGTCACTAGGTACTAGCATATCTGCGTAGTTTTCAGTTAGCTGTAGCCTCAATCTCTCGACTTGCTACCAGACACTTCACCGTTTTCGACCAAATAGGAGAGAGTGGCGCCGCTATTCCCATCCAGTGGCGCCATGTGAAGGCGAATTACCCGAAATCAATGGCAGAAAACGATTCACCTCATATCTTTGCGAATCGCAATTTTTTCCCCTTTTCCCCACCCCTACTAGAGTTTGGATAATTGTAACTGAAATGCAAGACTGGTCGCTGTTCAACATAAATTGCACACGAACTTAGGTTCCCTGTTCCCGCCACTGCCCTTCGATAAGCTTTTCACACATGGCCGCAGAGCATCCCATCCGGTCAAAGAGGTGCGACGATCCTTCGGTTGTGCGGGCCCGCTGTGGAACCCAGCGTGCTTCATCCTTTCTCCCTTTTTCACTTTTTCACTTTTTCCTGAAATGAATCATAGGCCCTCGCCCGAATGTGAAAAGGACCAAAGTATTGGGGTGGGGTAATATTCCACGTTCTAGCAGAAGATTCATTCTCATTTACATTTGGTGGGGTGTTTGGTGGGGTGTGCGGCGGCCCATAGGCGTGGTTCTCCACCTTTTTTGTTTGCTCTATTCTGGCGGTTCGTTGCGCACGTGCCAGTTTGCCCGCTAACAGGCAGAGGACAGCATGAGGACCGGACCCCCTTTTTCTTTCTTTCCTTTTTTTTCAGAGCCCCCGTTTTCTTTTCTTTTTTTTTAGAGCCCAACCAATTCAATTACCTGTCGAATCAGGACAGGACGGCCTTTCAGGCCTTTCTGCCTCCCTTCCGGTCCCCCCTCCCCCTTTGGGCATCAGCAGTCTCTGCTGAATGCCACTCGGGGGAACCAACGGCATATCTCTAGGTGGCGGGCGCCAAACTTGCCCAGGAAGGTGCATGAGGCCTCCTGAACTGAATGCCACTTGCGTGCCTTACCCACTGGCCGCTGAATAGCCCCTGTTTTTTTTTTTTTTTTTTTTTTTTTTTTTCGGGAGATAGCCCCTGTTTTCCTCCCTTCCTTTGGTGTTTGATTGATTTTTTGACTGATTGATCCATCAGTTGGTTGGAAAAAGTCCCTCGGTCCGTCGCCAACTCGAAGATTATCATGGCCACTGCGCAAAGATGACAAACACACACACAAGAAAAAAGTCGCTCGAGAATGGATCTCATTTTTTGCCTCGAAATACCATTTATATGTATATATCGTCAAACAGATGTATACAAAATCTATAGGCCGTCGCCCTTTTTTCAAAAAAAAATAAAAATAAATCTATAGTATTTGAGAAGAAGATAGCACAGCCCGGCCGAGGGGGGAAGGGGCGGCGCTCTCCAGCTTTGGTTCAGAAAGTCTGATCAATCGATCGGCTGATTACAGATGAGGCCCAGAGACTGCTTCCTGCTGGGGTCTCCCCATTGGTCGCGGCCAATCTTGGCGCCGTATCGCAGCCGTCGATTGCCGAAAATCCACGTTTGAAGCGAATTGAAGCGAATTGAAGCGAATTGGTGCGCTTGCATCTGGCGCGACGTGTTACAAGAACGTGTGGCCTTCTGCTTCTAATCTGTCATGCCTCTGCTGCTTTGCGTGGGCAGGCCCTGAAGACCTGCTGACCTGTCGGTGCTTGTCTGAACTTCGTCACTGGGTCGGGCGGGTATTGTTTGTGCGGGACCGTTAGTGTAGTGTCTCGACTTCCGTACGGTACGGTCTCTCTCTCTCTCTCTCTCTCTCTCTCTCTCTCTCTCTAAACTCCGACGAAACAGTTTGTCACAGCCTCTCGTTTGTTGTCCTCTTCTCCCTCTGCCTACGGTTTACCGGGCAGCTCTGTTTGAGTATCTATCTATCTATCTATATTATATATATAGATATATAGATATAGATATTTGTATTTTTGTAGGCGACTATATTTGTGACTATATCTATCTATATTATATATATAGATATATATATAGATATAGATATTTGTATTTTTGTAGGCGACTATATTTGTGACTATATACATACGTATACACGTTGCCGTACGGCATCAATGGGGATCAGATGGCGGATGTCGGGACTGATCAACGGTCAACGTTTTGTGTCACAGCAGTGGCTAAGAAGATCCACGTGGAATGCTGCATATCTGCTCAGGGCGTACACACCTGAACACTTTCCTGAATGTATATGACAGCAATTACGGCCACTACTGGATGCATCTGACGCTATGCGGCTCCGGTGCTGTCAGATGATCTGATGTCAAGGCTGCATTGCTTAGGTTCTTCCCGCCGATTGCTCGCTGTGTTTCTCCCGCCGCTTTGCGTGTGCAGCAGACTCCTTCGCGCTTAGATTTTGACGAAGGACGAGCTTTTTTTTGCAAAGGTGGCGTCCATTTCCCGCCCAATTTGGGTGCGTTTGGGCGCGCGAATTGCCAGCAGATCGTTGACGCAGTTTCGAGCGCTGGGACTGGTGATTCTTGGCGCGCTCGGTGTTGGATTTCCCGCCAACTCGTCCTCTACCGCGGTCGTGAGCGGGAGGGTTCAACTGATGCCACCGAGCTTCGTCGTTGCGACGAACTCGAAGGGCGCGAACGTTACTCGATTCAAAACGAACGCAGCCTGGGTTCCTCTTCGACCATTGGGTCAGGTATCGGTCAAGCGCGTAGCTTGTTTGCCAAGTCAACTGTTGGCCAGCAGCGTTGACCTCCACCAATCACTTATCAGGGAAGTGAGAGCAAAGGAAGCAGGGTCCTCCTGCGGGGAGTGGAAGGGGACAGGCGTGGTTTAGTGGCTGCGGGTGAGGTGGGCGAGCAGGGGGGTTTAACAGGATTGTAAGCGGGACGGGGCGGCGGGGAGAGAGAGAGAGAGAGAGAGAGAGAGAGAGAGAGAGAGAGAGAGAGAGAGAGAGAGAGAGAGAGAGAGAGAGAGAGGGAGATGGCGAAGGACATGAGACATGGTGCGTGCGTGTGCACGCATGAGAGAGNGAGAGAGAGAGAGAGAGAGAGAGAGAGAGAGAGAGAGAGAGAGAGAGAGAGAGAGAGGGAGGGAGATGGCGTTAGTGAGGACGTCGTCGTCGTGCATGATTGGGGGCCTGGCTAGTGAGGGGTTGCATGGGGGTTGTAGTCTGGGGGTGGGGGCAGGGGGCTCCAGCGTGGGATGCTGGGGAACCAACCACGTGTTGACACGTTGGGAACGGCGAGGACCTGCGGCGGCTTGTGACGAGTCCTTGATTCACATCGGAAGGGCGGGAAATGTTCGGTGTGGGAAAAAGGCGGGAAAGAGCGGGAGCGCACGGGCGGCAGAGACGATTGGTAGTTTCACTTCACGGCGACATTTGGGACACGTGTCAAGCCTACGGGCGACGGCGGGGGCAGGCGCGTCTTGCTCAGCGTGTTCGTCATCGTCGGTGGCCGCTTTTGACAAACGAGGGACAAGAGTAGGAGGTGGAGGAGGAGAAGGAATTACGGCGGCGAAAAATCATGCTGGCGACGTGTTCACCCCGAAAGGCGGGAACAACAGGGGCCTACGGAAGGCGGGGCGTTCTAATCGGTATTGTCGGTGCGAGGCGGGCAGGGACGGCGGCTCGGGCGATGCAGACCACGGAGAAGGGGATGCAGGGAAGTCGTCGGGATCGGGGACGACGAAAGATGGCGGGAGAGAGGGAGGGAATCTTCCCGCCGGATTTAGTAGTACTAGTAGAGAGAGAGAAGAATCGTCGTCACCAGAATCAGGATGGGAAGTACCGTCATCGACGGTTGCGAAGAAAGGAGGGGGGGGCGTGGGGGGGGAGGGAGGTGAAGTCGTGGCTGGTGGGGGACCACCACCTTTGGATGGTGTCAGCAAAATGAGGGAGGGGATTTGGGACATGATGAGCGTAACTTCAAAGCGCCTGCAACAACAAATGGACGCGTTGAGGGGCAAAACTGCAAGTGTCGTAGAGGGAGGGGGCTGCGCGGGAAACGAGGAGGAAGAGGAAGGGCAGTCGGAATGGGAAAGGTGGCAAAGTGTCTTTGGCGAGGTGGAGGAAAGAGATACCCTTGTCAAGGCATTGAAGGTGCGTTCACTTTTTTTTAAAAATTATTATTATTATTATTATTATTATTATTATTATTATTACACTTTGAAAACATTCTTATGGTGCGTTCATATGTGCGCGTATTTTGGCGGGAAAATTGCGTTTCACTTTCCTCTTGGTATCCGTTTTTGGAACGTGCGTCGTTCATATCTTGGCGGGACGTGTGTTAGCGGGAAAGGTGCGTTCAGTTTGTTTTTGGAAAGTGCGTCGCTCATATCTTGGCGGGAAAGTCTGCCCCTCTTTCATCCCTCGCATTCAGGGTATGATTTCGCTATCGGTAGTTCTCCCGCCGTCTGCAATCGCAACCCTCGCCGGGGAGGGGTCTATTCTGGATTTTTTTTTTTTTTTTTTTCCGAACTTGCCACCACCCAACGGGAAGGGGTCTGCTTGGACATTTTTATTGCCGTTTTTTGCCAAAAAGGCGTCCTTTTTTTTTTTGCGGGATCCACGTCGGCACTTCTTGTTTTTTTTTTTTTCAGTTCTAGAGATATAACGAAGATCCAAAATGTTGTCTGCGACTATGCGGTGATTTTGCAACGAAAGAAAATTGTCCGAGAAGCGCCTTCACAAATAAAGAAGATGTTAATTCTCACATATCTCCCTCACACGCAGACGCACACTACCTTTGGGCTGTGTGGGCTCCCCGTTGTTTTTTTTTTCAACTATTCAGCTGGTTTGCCCCTTAGGCCATCGGAAATTTGATCCTTTTTTCTACTCTCCCGCTTCTCCTACGCCTGTTCTTTCTGCTCTCTCCCCTCCTTGTTGATGGTGTCTACAATGCGTCAGTTTCCCCTCTCCATTGACCATTTTGTCAAGGAGGCAGTGTACTGCTGCTGCTATTGCCTGCCATCGTTATCGTTAGTCCTACTACCACCATTTGTACTACTGCTACTGGTACGACCACTACTACTACCATCACCAACAACTACTAACACCCCCACCCCCACCAATGACTTAGCTAACGATGTATCTTGATTCCAAACTCAGCACTGCTGCTACTACAACTACTCCTGCTGCTGCTGCTGCTACTACTATTACCACTTCTACTACTACTACTACTACTACTACTACTACTACTACTACTACTACCAACCCCATCACTATAACTACTAGAACCACCACTGTCATTAGCACTACCATGACGACTACTACGATGACTACTGCTACTGGTACGACCACTACTACTACCATCACCAACAACTACTAACTTCCCAACCGCCACCAATGACTTGGCTAACGATGTATCTTGATTCCAAACTCAGCACTGACCAATGTTGAGTTTTGATAAGTTGAATGATTATGTATACTTTCACATCATTTGGAAAGAAGTTTTCGAGTATAAATTGATACACTAGTTTTGTGGAAGAAGACTACAAATTGTTATTTTGAACGACCACTAACGATGTATCTTGCTTCCTCAAACTCAGCGCTGACCAATGTTCAGTTTTGCAATGTTGAGTTTTGATAAGTTGAATGATTATGTCTATTTTTCCTTCATTTTGGAAAGAGTTTATGAAATTATGAGTATAGATTGGTACACTAGTTTTTGAAAGCAGACTATACAAATTGTTAGTTTTAACTACCACTACGGCCACTACTCCGACTACTACTACACTACACCTACTACCACCTTTACTACTACTGCTACCAGTAGTACTGTGAATCTTCTCCTCCTGCTGCTCCTCTTCCTACTACTACCACTACTGCTCTTACTATGACGACCACTACACCTCTATTATTATTCTTCGTTGAAGTGTATGTTCATTCATTCGTTCACTGATCCTCTCATTTTATGCAATAATCCCATTTACTCTTTTGTTATTGTTGCATTACTATCGCGACGATAGTCGTGGGCAGTTCTTATTCAAATTCCTCATTCCTCATCCTTCTCCTTTCCCGCTAGCTTTTTTTTTTTTTTTTTTTTCTAACCTTTGTAGTGTCAGCCCCCTGAGATAAGCGTGTTATGTCCTTCGGGACATTCGTTAAAATTGGAACGATACAGAGAATCAGCATGGCCCCTGCGCAAGGATGACACGCATAAATCGAGAAATGGTCCAAATTTTTCTAACCGAAAAAAAAAAAAGAGATAAGCGTGTTAATTTCTGATTCTCATGATTACTTCGAAGTTCGAATTACTGCAATATTAGAGGGGGGAAATTTTCGAAAAATTAAAAAAATGCATTTTCCGTTGACGTTTTGGTGGGACTTTCGGGGGGGAACTCGTTTGTGCGCGTGCTGTTTTTTTGTTCAGGCGGGGATGAAATACCGTATGATGTTTTTGATGTCCAGGATGAAATACCGTATGATGTTTTGATGTCCACTTCTTTCTTCTGGAGAACTTAAAAAAAATTAAAGAGTTCTTATGGCGACAGAGTCCTGTACAGTGTTAAGTTAACGGGGGTTTGGGCCTCGCCACACCTGTGACCAAATGTGAAAAGACGAACTATGGTGGGTGTATTTTGCCACGTTGCAGCGAAAGATACATTTTCCACTTTACAAATTTGTTGAGCTGTGCGGCGAGGCCCTTTGTCTTGCAGTTGTCGTGGGACGCGGCTAGTATAAAATGATAATTTCTGGCCACAAGATGATGGAGTAGTGGTTGGGAGAAAGAAAACCAAAAAAAAGGGGAAAAAAAGGAAAAAAAAAGGGAAAAAAGGAAGAAAGGCAAGAAAATTGTTAAAAGAAAGAAAAGGCAAGAAAGATGTAGTGGTTGTCCGTCGCATTGGACGTTTGGGGGCTTACTGATGACAGAGTCCATCATGTTTTTTTTTTTTTTTTTTTTTTTTTTTTTTAACACGACCACATGTTACAGGTACTCGTGAAGGAAAAATACAAGAGCGATGGGAGTAGCAGCTGTCTGCCATTGCGTTGTAGAGATTCGAATCAACTACACTTTATCATTCAACAGATGATCTAATCACTATGTTTCCTCTATACAGCCTCTCAAACAGAGTCCATGATGATGCAATCCCGTCAACATAACCAAAAAAAAAAAAAAAAAAAAGGAATACATGATTAGTGGTGGTATTACTACAACGATCAGCACCGCCACCGTCGTCATCCGAATAGAAGGCTCAGTCATCATACCTGTATTTGGTTCAACTTTCAGTCCATATACAGCTATAATGACCGGTTGTTCTATGCCGGTGAAGACGGTAGTAGTAGTAGTCGTTGTAGTAGTAGACCGATATAGTAAAATAGTTATACCATATTGAAAGTGAGGGAGCGGAGATCTTAGAGGGAAGGACTTGTCGTCTGCAGAGTAAGGGGAAGTGCGATGAAAAATAGTAATATTCGAAAAAGAGTCAAAAGTGGCCTAACAAGAGTCAGACTAGTCGGAAAAGGAGCATGCTTGTGGCGGTGTGACAGAGGAGAGGAGGGCGGGAGGGAGTTAACGGGGGTGAGAGTGGAAAACACAGAGGAAATCGTGTGGAAATGGAAACCGGTGGAAACGTACATCTGTGGGTAGCACACGTGCACGCGCGCGCGCGCGAGAGAGAGAGAGAGAGAGGATATACTTAAGTTGCTGCGCATGATCCCTTAGTGCTTCTGTCTGATTCAAACGCAGAGGAAATCGTGTGGAAATGGAAACCGGTGGAAACTTACATCTGTGGGTAACGCACACGTGCACGCGCGCGCGCGCGAGAGAGAGAGAGAGAGAGAGAGGATATACGCAAGTTGCTGCGCATGATCCCTTCGTGCTTCTGTCTGATTCTCTCTGACCAGGGGAGGTCATTCGTTCCTTGTTGTCACGCATTGCCTTGGCCGTTCCTTCTTTGCTGGTCATCTTACCTACCTACCGTCCCTTGTTGTCACTCATTTCCCCTTTCATGTCTCTTGAGGATTTAGCGCAATTCCTGCCTTTTCTTCATCTGAGATTGCGTCATTCTTTTTTCGTATCGCTTCGTGTATCCTTTTTTTTCCGCTGCTTGCGTCCTTCTTCATCTGGCGGATGCGCTTCCTCTCTTGCCCCTTTACTCCTCTTATCGTTCTCTTTGTCCAGTTTCGTCTCCCTTCTGTTTCAACCCCCCCCCCCCCTCTTTCCTTCTCATCTCTTGTTCATTTTCCTTCTCTAGGCTTGTTTCCTTTCCATTCCCCTGTCTTGCTCCTGCTCCTTGTCATCCCCCTCAGTCGTTTCCTTTTTCGGTTTTTGGACCATTTCTCGATGTATGCGTGTCATCCTTTCGCAGGGGCCATACTAATCTTCTCTCTCTCTCTCGTTATCGTTCCAATTTTAACGGATGGCCCGAAGGATAGTCGTTTCCTTTTTCCATTTTCCATTTACCCTTTTTTTTTTTTTTTTTTTTTTAATTTCCCTCCCCTTTTCCCAATCTGATCTATTTTCGAACCTGATGTTCCTTACCGATCCGATTTTTCTTTCCAAGAGTTTTTTTTTTTTTTTGTGTGTGGGTCGATTAACCAAGCACTTTAGTTCCAAGAATTTGATATGTCTCTGCAATTTGTTTCCCTCTTTTCTTTTCGTTTTTGTTCTTTTTCTCTTCTGACAGATTTGCACTCTTTCTCGATTTCTGCGTGTCCATCTCCTCTCAGGGGCCATGCAAATCCTCTCTGTCTCTGTATCTTTGCCGTTTTAACGGATGTCTCGAAGGACGATTCGTTCTTTCCACTCCGACCTTTGGGCCTCGCTTGTTCTCCCTCTCCAAATGTCCACATGCACATTTGGAAAGTAGTGGAGCGAGGTCCTTCGTTCCCAATCCGCTTGTTCTCCGCTCACTGGTTTTCCGAGACGTCAACAATTCTAGTCCGTCTCCGGGTAATGTGTTCCCCCCTCCCCCCTTCCCCCTCCCCCCTCCCCCCTCGCCCGTCGGCAATCGCCCACGCTTTCGAGGCTGTGTGGTTCTTTCTCAGCTTTCCTCTCCGCTATTTCATCTTTCTCCCTGTCGGCTTCGTTCCTTGGAAATGCGCATTTACGATTTTTTATTTTGTTCTCTCTCATCGCTTCTTTCCTTTCCTCCCTATCCTGTGCTTTTTGTGTCCCCTTAAAAACTGGCCTCCCTATTCTCCCATCATCGACCACCTATTTTGATCTCTGCTTCACATTTACCCTCTTTTGCTTCCCTGCGGTGTAGCGTCCAGCTCGTGCCTTTGTCTACCTCCCTCCCCCCCCCTCCTCTTCTCTCTCTCTCTCTCTCTCTCTGTGTGTGAAGTCTTTTCCTCCGTCGCCTGATTGCCTCTCCGATCTTATGTCCTTGTGAACCCGTTTGCTGTCCCGCTCCTTATTCTGGCTCCGTTCCCTCATTCCGTTCCGTTAGGCGTCTGACTTCTTTCCGGCTTCACTCTTTACGGCCTTCTGCCGCCCTGTGCTCTCACCATGTCAGCTCTTGCCCCTTCCTGTCTCCCTTCCTTTCAACTCCCTCTTCAGTCTGTCGCCTGGCTTTGTCCTGCTTCACTCTTTACCACCTTCTGCCGTCCTGTGCTGGACATGTCAGCCCTTGTCTCTTCGTCTCTCCCTTCTTTTCAAGTCCCTCTCAGCCATCAGCCACACTCGTCATGACTGACTTTCGACCACAAGCATGTAGCTTGTGGCCATTCATGATTAGGGTGGATTGTCTTTGGGAGAAGACAGTAGTGTTCTTTTTCTCTCTTGAAGTGTCGCGTTACAAATCGTCGGAATTCTTCCAGGGGTTTCACTTATGCTGCATTATTTACATTGTATCCATATATCTTATCATGATCATGACACTGGCGCAGCCAGGTCCCCGGCCTCTTTTTGCCCTGGTTAATATGAGTTTCTGTTGGATTAAAAAAAGAAAGAACAGGCTTGTGCTCAATTGGGATGGAATTATGGTGGTGAGGGTTACCGGGCCGAAAGTTTGGGGGGCCCCGGGTCGACCCCCGAACGGTCGTTCGGGGGGGAGGGGTACGAGGCCCGTCTCCAAAGAGGTTTGGGCCTCGCCAAACCCCATTTCGGGCCCTTTTTTTTTTTTTTTTTTTTTTTTTTTTTTTTTTTTTGTTGATAGCTCACATCCTCGTGCGCCTACCCCTGAAATTTCGCTTCAACCTGATGAGTTAAAACAGAAAAAATCCTAGAAGTTTGGGCCTTTTTCCCCCCAACCGTTTTTATTGTTTTTTGATTGATTGATTGAATGATCGACTGATGGATTGGCCGGTACACACACACACGCGCGTGCGTGCTCGTTCGCGACTTTGTTTTTCTCCACTTTTTATTGTTGTTTTTTGTGATTGATTGATTGGCCGGTAGCGGGGAGGTCGCCCACCCCGTGGGTGTTTTTCTCCACTTTTTATTGTTGTTTTTTGTGATTGATTGATTGGCCGGTAGCGGGGAGGTCGCCCACCCCGTGGGCGTGACGACCTCCCCGTGCGCGTGCATGCATGCATGCGCGCATGCACACACACACACACACACACACACACACACACACACCGGCATGCACGTGCGCGCATGGTCCTTCGTGCTTTTTTCCATTTTTTAACTTTTTTTGCTTTTTTTTGATTGGTTGATTGATTGGCTGGTAGCGGGGAGGTCGCCCCCCTCCCCCGTCACACAAACACACACACACACACACGGGAGGGGTTCCTGCCGTTCGGCAGGCAACCTGCCTCCATGCTTCTTTTTTTAATGGAAAAATATGGAGTGCGGAGAACCCTCCCTCCGCAATACTCTAAAAAAAAAAGGGACTGGTGGGGGGCCGGAACGGTCGGGCGTTCGGGTCCAGGTGGTTGGCCCGAACCGAACGCCATCCACCCTGTGGTGGTGTTAATAATGTACACTTTTGGCCAGAGATGACCTCGAGGAATTTGAAGATCATCCTCATGCAGTGAAATTCCAGTAAAAGAAGTAGACCAACAACTGATTTTCTAGTTGTGAGAAAAGCTGCCGTTCGGCAGGCAACCTGAGTCCATTAACTGATTTTCCAGTTGTTGATTCTTTGTGGAGAGTGGTGTGGGTTCTCGGTATGGTGTGAGAAAAACTGAGTGGTTAATCGACTGGTGGGATTGTTGCCATACCGAGAGAAAAGCTGAGTGGTTAATCGACTGGTGGGATTGTTGCACTTTGTTGTTGGTAACAGATGCAAATGCAGTTGGCAGTGGAGAGAGAAGATTACTCTGAAGCAGCCAAACTGAAGGAGGCTATCAAAGGGTGCCAGGAAAACAATGCGGTGGATGACATCATGGAGGGGCTGAAGGTATTATGCATGTTACATTGCATATCCTATCCTCTCTTTTTTGCTTTCTTAAATTGTTATTTCATTTTGTCACTTTTCCCTTTGTCAGTCTGTTGACGTCTTTCTGACTATGGTCTGTTTTTTTTGTTTCCCCTTTTTTTGTGGTCTATGACTTTATGGTGCTTGCTACTACTATCTTCACCCAAATAAAAAACATGTTATGATCCTGGCCAATTTTGAAGTACACATTCATCAGAAAGTAAAATATCGTCCAATTGCAAAAAGAAATGAGTGAACTTGAGAGCAGAGAGACGGAAAGAAGAAGAAGAAGCAAGAAAGAAGAAGAAGAAGAAGAAACAAGAAAAATGAAGAAGAAGAAACAAGAAAGAAGAAGAAGATGATGTGCACGAGAATAGACCAATGACAATGCTCTTCTTCTTCGCCAATCACCCTCCTCCTCCTGATCTCCTCCTCCTCTTATTCAAACAAGAAATAACAATAATAATGTTGAATGGCTGAACCAGAATCAATGTCCGAATCCCTCCTCTACTGCAGGCACAATATGAGGTCCACCATAGCCATGCCACCCTTCCTCTTCCTCTTCGTGTAGGCCAAGGCTATGGCGGACTACTAAGGGATCTGCCCTCCTGTCCAAAGGACAACCCAAAGCAGCTATGCCGCTGCCCTCCTGTCCAAAGGACAACACAAAAAGCGGCTATGTCGCTGCTCATCAAGCCGCCATGCCTGACTCTGCCTCGAGCTTCCTTGGTGCAGCACTACCCCAACTGGGCCTTCCAGATGCAGTGCCTATCAAGGTGATGAAGATGGTGTCCACCATAGCCAGGTAGGTACCTCGCCACTCTCCCCCTCAGTCCTCTTCTCCCTCCTTCTCCTACCGGTAGAGCTCCACCATAGCCGAGGTGGGAGCTCCTGGTCTCCTTCCTCCCAGCAGCGCTGTAGTGCCCAGCGCCCCTCCAGCCAGCGCTCCAAGCAGTGTGTCGCCAAACTTGCACACTGAAGAATGAGGCTGAGCTCTTGGCTCAGCCCGAGGATATAGCAGCCTACTTGCCTCTTGGGCGGTGACTTCCAGGCCGCTCGGCCTCCCAAGCAACCGGTACCTCCTCCCTTTCTGAGGGAAACATGATTGCAGACTCTGATATTGCCCGTAGAGGCCCTAGACTCAGACTGGTTGGACTGGTACCCGCCTAGACCTGGCCTACAGCTCCTGGCCTCTAAAAATGCCAACTTTGTCTTCTTCTGCTCGGCCTCAAGTACCTGGCACATCTACTGCTACTTGGTGCGGTACTGGCCTACCTACTACTTGAGTGTTTTTCCCGCTGCCCTAAGTGTAGCGGCCTCGTGCTCTGCCACTTGAGTGTTTTCCCCCGCTGCAACCCTCAATGTCACGGCCACAGGTAAGTACTGGCCCTACGAGCCCTCAAGCAAGCAAGTACCCCTGCGGGTCACACACACACTCAGGCCGACCAGCACTCAGACAGGCACGGCGACCCTCAAGCACAGACACACACAGACTTGGCAAACTCCGCAAAATGCGGGGATCTCAGCAAGGCATCCATTCCATCGGCAGAACTCAGAAACCAGCAGTGTTCTCAGTCTGTGTTTTGATGGGTCATTATTACACACATGGTGACTATTGCTGAATTTCGGGAAACTTTCGGCCTACAAATATAGCAATATTAAGTTTATGTTCTCGTCGGAGGAAGATGGTAGTTGTGAGTTGATAACTTGATATTTTGTTTCTTTTTCGCTTCCCGTTTTTGAAGTTTTTTCACTTCCCCCCCTTTTCTTCATGCCGGTTTGCTTCCTTCTCTTCTTTTTTGTTGTCCACGTGCCTGTATGCGCACTTGCTCTGACTTATTGGCTTCTTCTTTTTTCTGTGTGTGTGTGTTAAGATCCTGGGTATCTCACAGTGCATAGACTCAAAGAAAGACAATGCCGTTCAATCGCAACTGAAATGAAAGAGATTGAAAAGAGAAATAGGCATGCGAGGAAGACAAATGTAGAATGGAAGAAGAAGAAGATGAACACAAGCAAGAACCAATGTCACTTCCGCTTCATCTTGCCACCATCTCAACCTCCAGCATCTCCTCCAACATCGTATCAATAATAGCAAGCGGTTGCCTGCCGCGGCTACGCCCATGGAACACACCTGCTCTTCCTCGTCTCCCCTGTCCCTCCGCCACCTCCTCCCCCCCGTTTTCTGCCACCTCATCTCCATCCTGCTCCCCCATAGCCCTCCTCCTAGGCCACTTCGTCCTCCTCTGCTACATTCTTTTCCCACCCCTCCTCCCCTGTCTCACCCTTCTGCCCCTCCTGCAGGGCGGTATAATGTGTCCTGAGTGACATTAAGTGGGTCGGCCGGCAGTATGTGGGGCAGGTCATACTATGTGGGCTTGGTGGTATCATGTGGCCCAGGCGATACTGTGCAGGTCAGGGGGCGCAACGCAGAGGGGGTCATAGTATGTGGACTGCATGGCATGATGTTGGGTGGCTGTGCATGGGCAGTACCCCCCCCCCGCCGGCACAAAGAAAAGGGAAAAGACCAGCCATGTGGTTGAATGGTACACTCAGCAACCTGCTGATACACAGACCAGAGCTCGATTCCTGCATAAGAACAACACTTACGGCATACTCACAGCATGGCCTTCTTTCTACCACATTTGGGACGTGATGGTGTGTTCAGATTCATCTGTTCGGACTTAAAGGTGGATAATATGCAGGTCAGGTGGCTCTATGCAGGGTGGGTCATGGTATGTGGATTGGATGGCTTTATGTTGGCTGGCTCTGTGTGGGCGGTACTCCGCCCCCCTCCCCCCCCGAAGAAAAAAACGGAAAAACTGGCCATGTGGTTCGTGGTACACCCACCAACTGTTCTTCTATGATGTTTTGCGGTCAGATGCATGCGGCACTTAGATCTTTTCCGCTTTTTGCTATGACCTGGAATCGACCTGCTATGTACTTGTGTTTGAACTTTTGGGACAGGCCACGAACCTCAAGCCTCGCAATCTGCGAAACCGCACCTTGAAATGGCGAAGGAAGGAAAAATCGAAACAGAGGAACTGTGGGCAGCCAGCACAAAACGACAAAAGGCCAGAAAAAGAAACAAAACGAAACAATGTCCATGCGAACTAGAAACGGGAGGGTCACGCCAGCACTTTTTCCAATGTATGTGACCCGAATCACGTCCACAGGCGAAAAGCCCTCTGTGAATATGCACTGAACTACATGGCAGAAAAGTGCAACGTGGCCCACAGGTACCACCTCCCTCTCTGATTTCTCCTGGGCCTGCACAAAGTGTCACGTGAGGACCGTTTTTCGTTTTAGTAGTATAGAGACAATCAACAACAACAATGATCGAATGAACCAGAATCAGTCTTCGAACCCTCCCCTCATTCCCAGCCACTCAAGAAGTCCACCATAGCCCCCCTACACCTTCTCCTACTTGGCTAAGCCGGTGGCTATGGCGAACCATCAGAGCCTAGCTCCGATATTCAGAGGACAACGCAAAGTTACTCTGCCTTTCTCACTATGGCTGCCATGCCGCAGTCTACCCTTGGAGTCTTCCTTCCAAGTATCACCCCACTTGGGGCCTTATGGGTTCAGCGCCATCAAAGAAGATGAAGATGCAGATCACCATAGCCAAGGTAAGCTCCTCCTCCACTCTCCTCCTCTTCTTCTTTCTCCTCCTCCTTCTTCCTCCTCCCTCTTCCTCCTCCTTCTTCCTCCTCCTTCTTCCTCCTACCTACGGCTCTGCCATAGCTATGCCTTCTCCCACCTCCACCTTGGTCCCCTCCACCATCATCGTGATGGGGGTCAAGCTCCGCCTCCTTCCTCCACCCAGCGCTGCGCTCCAGCAACATGCCTCCAAGCTGCACACCCAAATTAAAGTGAACTGTCCACCCTCTCCCTTGATGTACGGGACCGGTGCCTCTTCGCTTGCGGCCTCCAAGCAATCGCGGCAACCTCCAAGGCCTACAGGTTCCCTCTTTTTGGTGGGAAACATCCCTGCAGCTGGATATCAGTCCTCAGGCTCACATTCAAGGCTCTTCCCCTCCAGTACTGAAAAACCTATCGGGCCTCAAAACTGCATCAGCGGCGTACAAAGGTACTATCTTTTTGTCCTATCTGCCTACCTACCTGCTACTCCTTTATATCTGGGCTTTGCGGGCCTATTCTATTCTACTTTCCCTGCTTCAACCCCACAAGTCACACGGCCACAGGTAAGTACTGGCCCGAGAGCCCAATCAACACATCCCTCAACAGCAGGTCACACACACATACAGGTTCTCAGACACATAGCGAACATAGGGGATATCAGCCAGCACTCATCAGAACACGGAAATCTCATCAAATCAGTCTAGCATGCTGCAATACTCTAAAAGCAACAGACTTCTCAGTTGGGAATTTTGCAGGTCATTACACCCCCCCCCACCCCTTAAGAGCGAGGTCCCTTCGAGCGACTAGACTAATCGTAGGCAGAGAATGCAACAAGGGCTGTCATCTGTTCATGCGGGGTAAGATGCTCATGACGTTCAAAATGGTTTTACTATGCGAGGTGCAGTCTTGATCAGGACTTCATGGGAAATCCAGTAAAGTTCATCAAGAGGACGATATAGAGAATGCACTTGATATTGTCTATCCCGTCCCTTGCGGGTGTGAGTGACAATTCTGTCAACGTCTTATCCACCATCAATATCATGAGGGATCATAGGATCACAATCAGGAAAGGAAGTAGACGCAGTGTAAGGATGCAACTTAGTTGCATGAATTATTGGGTACGTGCGCAGATGAGGAGGCAGGTTGGCAACATACGAAGGGCCGAAGTTATCATCCCCTACAACCTCTGCCAAGGGCCAGAGTACATGGGGAGTAACTTGCGAAACCCACTTTCTTCATCCGAAAACTCAGACATCTTAACCCGGACACAGTCTCCTTCTTCAAGAGTTGCAGGTATGCATCGGCGATTGGCGAATTTGATCGCAGCATCCTGTCGCTTATTCATTGCTGCAGTGGCAACTTTGAGCGAGCATTGGTACTTTACCCTGTAGCCAGGCATGCCAGGGGTTAGACCAGCAGGACGATGAAGAAACAAGAAGTCTAGAGGGTTGCGGATCCGCCAACGGTATTGCAGCGTGTTTGGAGTAACGCTGGTTGCGGAGTGAATGAAGTTATTGTATCCTTGGCCGAATCCAGCTCTTCGTACCAAGTGTTCTGATCAGGGATTACCAAAGCTCGTAGGAGATGGGTGATAATCTGGTTGATTTCTTCTGCTTGTCCGTTAGCTTCCAGATGGAAACCAGGTGTCATGTTCAGTTTAATGCCATAGAGTTGGGTAGTGAAATCCTGCCAATCTGAACTAATGAATATTTTATCTGGGGGCCCAAATGTAGAATATACTTCTTCTCTCACTCAGATATATGACTAAATCAGTTGGTGCATGTGGTGGAAGGGGAATCAAGTTGAGAAACTTGGAGAAACATTTGATAATGACCATGACTTCAGAATAAGCCATTTTGCTTACCTTTCCTATATCTTTGAAGTGTACTGACCCGCCATAACACGGATTGAGAACACTGCTGATTCTGATTTCTGCCGATGGAATGGATGCCTTGCTGAGATTCCCGCATTCTGCTGAGTTTTCTAAGTCTGTGTGTATGCGTGCTTGATAACCTGCATGCCTGTCTGAGTGCTTGTCGGCATGAGTGTGTGTGTGACCCGCAAGGGTACTCGCTTGTTTGGGAGGCCCGTAGGGCCGGTACTTACCTGTGGCCGTGACATTGAGGGTTGCAGAAGGGAAAACACTCAAGTGGCGGAGCAAGAGGCCCACGGCACTTAGAGCAGCGAAATAACACTCAAGTAGCAGGTAGGCCGGTACCGCACCCAGTAGAAGTAGATGTGCCGGGTACTGGAGGCCAAGCAGAAGAAGACAAAGTTGGCATCTTTAGAGGCCCAGTAGCGGTAGGCTCGGTCTAGGCGGGTACAGTCCATCCATCCTGTCTGAGTCTAGGGCCTGTACGGGCAATATCAGAGTCTGCAATGATGTTTCCCTCCGAAAGGGAGGAGGTACCGGTTGCTTGGGAGGCCGAGCGGCCTGGAAGTCACCGCCCAGGAGGCAAGTAGGCCGCTATATCTGGAGGCTGAGCTAAGAGCCCAGCCTCATTCTTCAGTGTGCAAGTTTGGTGACACACTGCTGGAGCACTGGCTGGAGGAGCGCTGACTACTACAGCGCTGCTGGGAGGAAGAGCCCAGGAGCTTCCACCTCGGCTATGGTGGAGCTCTACCGGTAGGAGGAGGAGGAGACGAGGACCAAGGAGGAGAGTGGCGAGGTACCTACCTGGCTATGGTGGACATCATCTTCATCACCTTGATAGGCGCTGCATCTGGAAGGCCCCAGTTGGGGTAGTGCCACACCAAGGAGGCCCGGGGTAGAGTTGAGCATGGCGGCTTAATGAGCAGTGGCTTAACTGCTTTGCGTTGTCCTTTGCACAGAAGGGCAGCGACATAGCTGCTTTGGGTTGTCCTTTGCACAGGAGGATGGAGCCCTCAGTCGTCCGCCATAGCCTTGGCCTACATGAAGAGGAAGAGGAAGAGTGGCCATGGCTATGGTGGACCTCATGTTGTGCCTGCTGTAGTGATTCTGGTTCAGCCATTCAACAATATTATCGTTATTTCTTGTTTGAATAAGAGGGGAGGAGACAAGGAGGAGGAGAGTGGTTGGCGAAGAAGAAGAGCATTGTCATTGGTCTATGCTGGAGTACATCATCTTCTTCTTCTTTGTTTCTTTCTTCTTCTTCTTCTTCTTCTTCTTCTTCTTCTTCTTCTTCTTCTTCTTCTTCTCCTTCTTCTTTCTCTCTCTCTCCTCTCAAATTCATTCATTTTTTTTTGCAATTGGACGACATTTTCTGATGATTGTGTACTTCGAAATTGGCCAGGATCGTAACAGAAGTCAATAGAGACTGATTCACCAGGTGAGGAAGGAATGGACAACGTTTTCAAGAGACCGAGGGGTGGTTGTCTGTGGACTTTGTTCCTTTGACTTACTATGTTATGATCTTGGCCAATTTCGAAGTACACATTCATCAGAAAGTACAATGCCGTCCAATTGCAAAAAGAAATGAACTTGAGAGGAGAGAGAGGGTAAGAAGGAGAAGAAGAAGAAAGAAAGAAGAAGAAGATGATGTACACCAGCATAGACCAATGCTAATGCTCTTCTCCTTCGCCGATCACTCTCCTCCTCCTTATCTTCTCCCCTCTTATTCAAACAAGAACAATAATAACAATGTTGAATGGCTGATCCGGAATCAATGTCTGAGTCCCTCTTCTACTGCAGGTATCACTTGAGTTCCACCATAGCCATGGCCGTCCCTATCTCTCTCTTCCTCATAGGCCGAGGCTATGGTGGACTACCAGGGCATCGCCCTGCTGTCCAAAGGACAACACAAAGCAGCTATGGCTGCTCTGGCTCAGGCCTCCATGCCTGACTCTGCCTCGAAGCTTCTTGGTGTAAGTCTGCCCCAACTGGGCCTTCCTGCTGCAGCGCCCACCAAGGTGATGAAGATGGCAACCACCATAGCCAGGGAAGTACCTCTGGCGCTCCTTTTCCTAGTCCTGGTCTTCTTCCTCCGTGTCCTTGCTCCTTCCCCAGGAGTGCAGCTGAGTGCTAGCACTGCTCCAGCCAGCGCTCCAACCAGTGTGTCGCGAAACTTGCACACTGACAATGAGGAGGAGCAACTGACTCCTTCTGGAGATACAGCTGCCTGCTTGCCTCTTGGTGAGTGACTTCCTAGGCCGTGCGGCCTCCGAACAACCGGTACCTCCTCCTTTTCGGAGAGAAACATCATTGCACTCTGATATTGCCCGTACAGGCCCTAGCCGCAGACTGGTTGGACTGGTACCCGCCTAGACCTAGCCTACAACTACTGGACCTCTAAAAATGCCAACCTTGTCTTCTTCTGCTCGGCCTCGAGCACCCGGCACATCCACCTCTACCTGGTGTGGTAGCGGCCTACCTGCTACTCGAGTGTTTTCCGCTGCTTCAAGTGTTGTGGGCCTCTTTCCCCGCCACTTGAGTGTTTTCCCCCGCTGCAATCCTCAATGTCACGGCCACAGGTAAGTACCACTGAACGAACAAGTACCCTTGCGGGTCACACACACACTCAAGCCGACAAGCACTCAGACAGACATGCAGACCAGCAAGCGTGCACACACACAGACTTAGAGAACTGAGTAACAAGCAGGAAACTCAGCAAGGCGTTCATTCAATGAGCAAAACTCAGAAATCAGCTGTGCGTCTCAGTCCGTGTTTGGTCAGGTCATTACATACTACGCGTTCTTCCAAGTACTTTTACCTGGATTCCTTTCCGAGCCAGTTATTAAACTGCTGCAAAAGCTTCCATCAGCCTTTTGGGAGCCGAAGTGTCTTGACTGGCATTCGGCCTTGTGACCGCCAGGTGCGCTATTAACGATAACAACCCAGCTTGTCTTTGATCTGGGAGGGACATGAGAGTCTGGAAAAGTTGTTGCCAAACCTGACCATCACAGCCGTCCAACTCCCGTTTTGCCACACACCCCCTTCATCATTCCGGCACTCTTCCGTCCGCACGTCATATTTTGGCAGCTGTGTCCAGTAAAAGTCTTTCATTGTGACTTGGTGGAATAGACGTGCCACCTCGAGGTTCCACTGTGGTGGGCATACCCAGTCCACAGCTCCGTTTTGCCACACATCCCCTTAGTGACTTAACATTCATTCCTGCATTGCTGATTGCTTCTCTCCCATCTGTGGAGATGGACCCACAGCTCCTACACTGCTTTGGTTATGCATCTCCCTGCAGTGCTGGGATCCAGAGATGAAAGAGCACAACCGTCAGGCAGGGGTGTGCATGCAACAACCATACACAACCAGACTAGCACTGCACACTTATTGCCGAAACTTGAAGGCTAAGATAGGAAACATGAAAGTGTGACAGAGAGGTGACAATGAAGGCAAACTCACGCGGGGACTTTCTCGATGTATCTGACGGTATACGGCCAGTTTCATCCAGAAAGGTCTTCTGATGCAAGTACGCCCTTTAGTGTGCTTGTGATGGAACGCTTTTGTGCATGGTGGGATGCCTGCAAAAGGCTGCAGGTCTCCAGCTTACTTGGTGGGTGCAGGGCATGGGTATCTGCTTGTTGTCTGACCCTCCTGATTACCTTCTACTAGTCTTATTGTGCAATCAATATCAGTATACTTCGGTTAATCATGTAGCGGTGCAGGCATTTGGGGCTGGCTCATTAATGTGCATTACTTTTCTGCCATCACACAGAAGAACCGATTTTTAGGACCATCTGGAGTCCTGCAGGAGCAGGACTTCGTGTGGAGATTTAATGGGTAAAGTCCTTCGTTGTGAGATGTTGAATGAGAAGCTTCCCCTATGGAGTTATTATTATTACCCATGCTGTTGTTATGCTGTCTGCAGGAATGGATGAGAGGGATTGTTCTTCTAATGTTATGGTCCTTCCTCAGATTGGGACTGGAAAGCCAAGATTGAACCTCTCTATTGCAAAGAAACCCCAGTATGAAGACTGAGAAATGAAGAATAGATTATGAAGAGAGAGAAAGAAGTTGAGGAAATGCACAATGGAGTTTTTCTCCTCCTGCCTCATCACCTCATGGATTATATTAATTTATTACTCTTTTGCCACTTTGGTACATTGTGGATCATTCTAGCGTCCAGATAAAAAGCTTCTCTCTCTCTCTCTCTCTCTCTCTCTCTCTCTCTCTCTCTCTCTCTCTCTCTCTCTCTCTCTCTCTCTCTATATATATATATATATATATAGAAAGAGAGAGANCACACACACACTCAGACGCTAGCAGAACTTGACGGCAAGGACTGACAGATGCTCAAGGAATGTAGACCGCAAACTAAATGTTGTGCTCGCACTCTCTCTCTCTCTCTCTCTCTCTCTCTCTCTCTCTCTCTCTCTCTCTCTCTCTCTCTCTCTCTCTCTCACTCTCTCTCTCTCTTGCACACACACACACACACACACACACACACACACACACACAACCCTTCTCTCACATCATCCACTTCTCTCATGACCAGTACGGGGTCCCAGAAGTGCAGTGCAGCTCAAACATGGAGTAGATATGCAGTCCGGAGTTCACTGAGATGGCCTGTATGGTCTGGAAGTCTGAAATTCCGGCCTATCTGCCCAAGGCTTTACCTGTTTAGCCGAAATTTCAGTTCTTCCTTTACAAATTCCCTGAGTTGCAGGTAAATCACTCTCTGTGACTTCAAACTTAGCTTGGACACTCAACCAGCACATAGACAGACAAAGATCAGCCCGCAGGCAAGCTCTAAGCATCCTTGTCACACACTCAGACTTCACTTAGGACTGACAGAAATCTCAGCAGAATCACTGGATGGATAAAACTCAGAAGACAGAGACATCCGAGACTGCAAAATGACTTTGGTCATTGTGCTAGCTTCTGTACGCTTTTATTCACCTTGATCTTGATATGCAACTGCTACTATTGAAGTGTATGAGAATTCTTTGTTGCGCTCTTGAATGGGTTGTGGGCTATGTTGCGACACTGTATGCTGCAGTATGTATGTAAGCTCTATGAAGGTGGAGAAAGTTATGTATTGTTGGTGTTGATTTAGATCGTGTGCAATGGTAGGCAGAAGTAATTCTGAGTTGTGATTCTTGTTCGCCGTGCAGAGAGCCCTTGCAGAGGAGCGCTACAGTGATGCTGCTAAGCTACGAGATGAAGGTTTTGCTGGACTGGTATGCTATTTGTTCAATCTATGGCTTCATCCCACCATATCTCACACTGTGCTGATAGTGCCTTCTGACACTGCTAGTTGACTAATGGCTCTTTCCCTTTCCCTGCCTCTTCTACTTTTCACTATCCTTCGACTTCCGCATGGACATAACTACAAGATAATGGGACATGCTTCTAACCCCCCCCCCCCCCCTAACCCCAGTCCACCTTCTCCCCCCCTAACCCCAGCCCACCTTCTCCCCCCCTCTCCCCCCTCCTCTCTACTCTCCTTCCTGTTCCCAACACCAAGAAAAAAGGAAAAGAAAAAGAGAGGTGAAAAGGTTTTATGCAACACGGAGTGTTTCATGGAAGGGAGCCCTGTGATCTTAGGAGTCATGAGAGGGAAGTTCATGTAAGGTAAAAGCCATGATTCTAGAGATGCATTAGGGCCCTGTGATCTTAGGAGTCATGAGGGGGACGTTCATGGAAGGTAAGAGCCAGGATTCTAGACATGTATTAGGGCTTTGGTGGTAATGATCTTGACGTGGAGGCGTTTCAACGGGATATCCGCGATGCAACCAGAACCTTCTTGTGACATGATTGTCCCAGGTTTCAGCTGTGCTCATCGCCAGAGGAAGCAGACAAAAAGCATGCGATCTTTCTGTAACTCTAGTCCTCCAGAGGCATGTTTGAACTCGTGAAGTTCTCTGGGGTGGATCCCCACCACTCTGCCATTCCGTTCATTAGGCGCAAAGCTGCTGTCTTCACAAGCAGCTGCGCAGAGTCCTGTGAAATCACTCATCATGTGAACAGGGGATTGGTCGCAGAAATTTGATCAGCAAGAACAGAAGCAGACCATGCCGCCAGGAGGCATAAGTGTTCAGGGTACTTTCTTTCTTCTTTCTAAAAGTGTGTATCCCTGCGTTAGGAGGGGTGCCTGGCCGTGGACCCCTGCAATCGCCCGGCCGTCTGGCCGCACAAGGGTATCCGGGCATGAAAAAACTCCTGCCCCCTTTTTCTTTCAGTGGTGGAGCATCTCTGCAGCCACCAAGTTCTGGCCAAACGCAGGTTCTTTGATGTTCGTTAAGAGGTTACCAAATCCTGCCGTTCTGTGTTTGGAGGCAGTGTCGGCGCAGGTGGAGAAGAAGAGGAAGGGAAGGCGGTGGCGAATGAGGTGGAGGCGGCAGAGGAGGAGGAGGAGGGGGAGGTGTCGGAGTAGGAGGTGGCGGTGGAAGTGGTGGGGGGGGGGGTTGTGAATGGTTTACCCCTACAGCATCCTTTGAACTCTTCACCTCTGGATCAACAGTTATGGGTGTGTTTCACTCAACCTAATAATAGGAAAAGGAGTTATGGGTGTGTTTCACTCGACGTAATAATAGGAAAAGGATGAGGAGGGGGAGGGGGGAGGAGGAGGCGAAGAATCACTCGACCTAATAATAGGAATAGGATGTGGAGGAGGAGGGGGAGGGGGGAGGAGGAGACAAAGGAGGACAAATTAACTGCCATGTTCATGCCTACAACAAAATTGAATGAGAGGAAGAGGAGGAGGGGGAGGAGGCTCGGGGGCAGGAGGAGGAGGAGAAGGGAAACTTTAACAGCGACGTGACGTTAACAGAATTGTTTGGACAGAGCAAAGAGGAGGAGGGGGAGGAGGATCGGGGGCAGGAGGACGAGGAGAAGGGAAACTTTAACAGCAACGTGACGTTAACAGAATTGTTTGGACAGAGCACATGACTTTGGCAACAGCAGGAAGAGAAGGGGTAGGAGGAAGAGGAGGAGAGGGGAAACATAAAAGCCAGTGCGTGTTTCATTCAACCTTTTCACTCAACCTAATAATAGAAAAAGGATGAGGAGGAGGATGGGGAGGGAGGGATGAGGTGGTGCAGGAGGAGAAATTACCTGCCATGCTCATGCCTACAACAAAATTGAATAAGAGGAAGAGGAGGAGGCGGAGAAGGGAAACTTGAATGGCAAAGTGATGTTAACAGAATTGTTTGGACAGAGCACGTGACATCGGCAACAGCAGGAGTAGAAGGGGTAGCAGAAAGAGGAGGGGAGGGGAAACATAAACACCAGATATTTTTATTGACCAGAGCACATTGCATCGCAGTGGCAGGAGGAGGAGGTGGACAAGGAGGAGGAGGTGGACAAGGAGGAGGAGGAAGAGAGGGGAAACTCGAGAGAGGATGAGGAGAGGTCCGCCAAATGAGATTTCAGAAAAAAACATTCAAGTCATTGCATGACAGTGTACCTGGAGTAGTGTTTGAGTGCTATACACACACGCTGGGCTATTAATCAGTAAATTGGGGGTTCAATATGAAAATGTTGAGGGCTACTCTGGGAATAGGAGGGGCAGGGTGGGGAGGAAGCAATGGAATGGCAAGGCAGGTGGTTACTTCTCCGTCTTCCATAATGACTGTATCGCAACAGAAACGATGACTTCCACACATTCATGACGGGGTTGCTTTGTGTTTGGGGTAAGACGGTAGCATGGATAGAAGGGGCACAGTGATCATGTGGAAGCGGGGCCAGGAGGACGACAACCAGTCTGTAAAAATGTTTCAACTAGCCATGACAGCATGTACCTAGACTTGGAGATGGCACAGTGCATGAATTGTACAGCATGTGCAGATGTTCATCTACATTTCGGCAAAGCTTGGTCTGACATTTTAAAATTTAATGGGACCAGTCAGAGTAGGAGCAAGAGCAGGACGGGGAGGAGGAGGAGAGGAGGAGGAGGAGAAGAAAAGAGGAGGCAGAGGAGGAGAAGATGAGGTGTAGGAGGAGAAGAAGAGGAGGGAAGGCAGAGGAAGAGAAGAGAGGAGGATGGGGAGGAAGGGGAGGAGAAGAAAGAAGATGATTGGATATAAGGCATCCATGTGGGGTGATTGATTGCCAGGACGGGTGAGGAGGAAGAGGAGGAGGAGGTGGAGGCAGAGGAGGGGGAGGAGGGGAAGAGACGAGGAGAAGGAAAGGAGGTGGAGGGGGGAGTGGAGGAGGGGGAGGAGGAGGAGGAGAAAAAGAGGAGGGGAGGACAACTGACCTGGCAAGATGGCTGGGGTGATGGCGAGGGCAATGGCAACGAAGTTTGCTGGGGTGGTGGCGACAATGGCACGGTTGACGACGATGAAGTTCGCAGCATTCACGGAGGATGAGAACAACTTTTGCCTGGGTGATGGGCATTTGAATTTGAGTGCCCATGGTCCGAGTGACAGATGGTGTGCTCTATCCTAAACTTGATCCAAATCTCAGCCCTTGATCTTGGCAAATCAACAGCCGAGATCTGGATATAAAAAAGGGGACCCTAATGGCCTGTGAAATTTTGCAGGCACCTGGCAGCTCTCGGGACGGCCCTGAGGCTGCCAGGTTACCTACTGAGTGAACCTAGGTGCCAACTCCCAGGACTCCAGCCACGTCACCCACCTTGCCTGAGTGGCCCTTGTGCCCGGAAATATCCCCCAGGTGTATTCCCTATCATTGTCTTAAATTATTGTAATTCACCAAGATTTGAACCATACTTGCAAGTGCACGTGACTTGGCTTGGCTTGGCTTGGCTTGGCCTTCTTCAGACCAGTACCGGTCGGCCGTGGCCTGTCTGCTGCAAACATTTTGTCGGTCCGGTAACTTCCACACTTTTCCTGGGACATTGCTGCAAATTGGACTTGGAACTGTCGGCCTGGACTGGACTCTTCTGGACTTTTCTCATTGGGTACTGGACGGACTTCTATTGACCTAAGACTTTTCGGTACCGACACCTTCCAACCTACGACGCTTTGGACTACACACCCTACGACCTATCCTACTGGGACATCCTGGGACTGGGACACTTCGGGACTCTAGGACTGGGACTTGGGTGTCTGCAGCGTGAATCCTTTCACTCCCGCCAGCCTAATTTCGAGGTCCTCCGAGAAAAATCTCATCTTTATCTACCATACACATTCATTCCTCTTCGGGTCTTCTCATGGAAGGAGACAATCTGAGGGGCCGTCTGTATCAGTTCTTCCCTGGGGAACCAGTGGTCTTCGCTGGGCTCCCGGTAGGCAAACCTGACCTTATATTGCCGCTGTGGCCTTCCTCTGCGGCCTGTGCGGAAAGTATCTTCGACCACTATTCGGTCTACATCATAACCTCCGTCCATATCTGGTGGAATCATGGAACGTTGGGAGGGAAAGCAACTTAGATGCGTGGAATACTGGGTGTGTGTGCAGGTGGGGCGGAATCTGGATAGAGTAGGACGGACCATCTGCCTCTCCTTTGACATCTAAGACTTGCCATGGCCCCTTGTATGCAGGTAACAGTTTCTGCGAGATCCCTTCTTCGGGAATGAACTCCTTGGACTTGACCCATACCAACTCACCTACTGCAAACTGTGATGGTTGTCGATGTTTGTTAGCTTGCTCTACCATCTTGTGCTGGCCCTTAAGGATGTTCGTCTTGACCTGTTTTAGATTCTTCTCGTATTGAATGGAAAATTCCCTTGTACCGGGTGGCAGTCTTTGAATCTGATCTGGATTCAAGCTGTCAATCGGGCGTCGGGGTTGCCAACCTCTGTGCAGTTCGTTAGGGGTGCGTGCAGTAGACAGCAAAATGCTCGGCGTTAGCCGGACCCCCACTGGCGGCCCCACGCCATCTCTGACTACCGCTGTTGGGGCGGGGGGCAACATGATTTACCTCGTTTGCGAGGCCCTATGCTTGCAGGTGTCCCCTCTATATAGTCTTAGGAATAGTGGTAGGAAGGTAGTGAAAGGCAAAAATAATTTGAGAGAAGAACATAGTGTAGTTAAAAAACAAACAAACAAACAAACAAACAAACAAACAAACTTTTGCCTCAGGGTCACGTTGAAATTCTTTACCAATTAAAATAATAATAATAATAATAATACTATAATAGTAATTATTTATTTTCTTTTTGGCCCCGCCGGGCAAGTTGTCCCGGCCGACTCCGGTAGCATAGATGTAAAACGTTATCTTGAGGGGGGGGGGGGGAAACCGTTATCTTGAGCTAGTTTTGGGCTAAAACACTTCCAAGTTCCAACTTGTATTCTTCGAATCTACAAAAATCGAAAACGATTTAATTTTCAGGTAAGGTCCAAATAGGAATGGCGCATACTCACTGTATGGGATTTGATTACCCACCTATTGGGGGACAGGTGACTAAACAACAACTTCCAACATTAAAGCCTATAGGTGATACCAGCGAGATCCAACTGCTGCATTTGATGTACCTGTTGGAAGTCATAGGACCCATAGTACTTGCCTGACCCGAAAGGGAGCTAGTAATAGGAAAGCACTGACAATCTCATCAGTAATCGGGAAAGGGGTCGTTATTTATTTTTTGTAGTTTGTTGTGAGCCACACCTAGTTTTTCTGTGTTGTATTGCTCATAGTGGCGTAAGAGCGCAGTGCACGTGCAGTTGCAAGTATGGTTTGAAGCTACTCCTGGTCTGTTTATCATGAGCCAAATGTGTGCATGGTTTACCCACTAGAGTGCTCCAGTAGAGATGCTTTGATTGTATCTCCAAATGTCTTAATCCCCATGGATTCTGTCTGGCATAAGGCAGTAGTTGACGATTCAGGTGGTTATGGAGGAGAGGTCCTGATCATAGAGGACCAGCGTGGCTGGTGCCTAGAGGGGGCTGTGCATCCATGCATAGCCAGTTGGAGGGGTGGAGGCAGGAGGTGGGTTGCTGAAATAGTTCTGGTGGTGAATGTGGTTATCAAACATAGCGGTGACTTAAGATACTCGTGTTTGTCGGGATTTCCCCCCCTCCTTTTCCTTCTGCCTTTTTGGTGGGGATTTTGCTGTTGATTGGCTGCAGGTGGGCTGGTGGGCGGGTATTGCAGAAGGAACGAATGACCCTTATGGGCGAATCATCAAGATCTCGCCATCTCAAGGACGCTTTGTAGGTCGCAGCTATACGCCGAGGTTAGTTGTGTTGTTGTTTACTGGTGTCATCCTTGGTTTGTTTGTGGGCATATCGGCATAGCATGTGTGGCTCTTGATTTGGGACGGAAATTGCAGCATGCCTGCTTGATGGCGTAGGCTACCAGGGACGCATCAGCCATGCATGATCTGGGAAGAAAGTTGCAGCATGCCTGACTGATGGCGTAGGCTACCAGGGGCGCCCAGCTGTGCATGATCTGCGAACAAAATTACAGCATGCCTGACTGATGGCGTAGGCCACTAGCGGCGCCCGGCCGTGCATGCTTGGCCGGTCACCCATGCAGGCCACCCAGCCGTCTGCTCGCCCGGGGTACCACCAAGCATGTAGAAACTCCAGGAATGTTTTTTATTTTTATTTTTATTTATTTTTTATCGAAGGGGCTTTTCTGTTCGCAGTGAAAGTAGTCCAAATCTGGGACTCTCTCTTGTTTTTCAATGTTGTCCATTGCGGGGGCGGGAAGGGAGGTATAAATGGGGATGAAAGGGGCCTAAGCCTTGACGGGCTTAGAGGGGGGTGTCTTAGTCTGAAGTTCTAATTTTCCTTTTTGTTTCGATTCTGTTAGGAATTCTGAGGCGACCCTGAGCCAAAAGTTGAGTGCAGTGCCATCCTGCGCAACATAGTTTTTTTCCAGATTTTTCTTTTTTCAAGTTTTTGTCATTTTATTTATTTATTTCTTTTGTGCTGAGGCCACCCGAGGCTCCGCACTGAGGTCCTGCACAGCGGGGCGGCCGTGTGTGTGTCCTAGCACAAAATTCTTGCCCAGGCGCATGGAGAAACAGCCCAAGTCATGGGGCTGGTGTGCAACATGAGATGAGATGGGGCTAGTTCTTATTTGTCAAGGAAAAAGTCCTTAGATTCCTGCCATCTGTGTATTATATACGCATGGAGAGAGAAGTAGGAAGAAAAATGGAGGTAAGCTTAGCTGTAAACCTGTTCCTGTCTGCAGGTTAGGAAAAGCCATTGCTTCCCAGGTCTTAGGTCAGGTCTGTGTATTACACTGGCTGGAGTGGTTAATTCAGGAGCAAACAGCAAGATGGGCATAGTGGCAAAATTGGTGCTTTTTGGCGATAGAGATTGCTGTTTGGTGTTGTTACTCTCCGGGCGTGCAACTGGATGCACATTGAGTGTGGTACTCATGGAAAGGCGAAAAGGCATATGCCAATGGGTGATGTCAATACTCACCCTAGTTCATGAAGTGATGTTGACAGACTATGTATGAGGCTATGGTTGTTTTCATGGACTGTGTATATGGGCGTGATTGGCATGCATCCATCTCATTCCAGAGCCACATGTTTTAATGGGCGGCGTGCAAAAGTGAGAAAGGCTTCTAGTGCATTTGTTTGTCTAGTCAATGACAGAAGAGTAAAACTTGCCAGAAGCCCTGGCAGCAAGGGGATTTGCTCTGCCTCTGTTGTGGACAATGTGTTGGGCCCGGTAGCCACGGTTGGCTACCAGAATTGACAAGCACCACGGACAACTGATAATTCTGCGGCCCTGCATATATTATTCTTGGACAATCCATGAAAGTGTCATGGAAGCAACTGTTCTTTGTATGAAAACGGTCAAAGAGCACACTGGCATAGTGTGTTTACCTCCATGTGTGTGTGTTAGTCAACATCCCCAAGCTCTCTCTGTTATTCTATCCTCATACCATCCACAAACAAAAAAAGTATAGATGAGCAATATAATAGAAGGTGCAAGGTTCCCCACATTTGTGTGGTTGAGCAGGAAGTGCCCACACACTTGTCTGTCGCCGAAGTGGCACACTTGCACAAATATATGTAAGGTTTTCAATCTATGAAAACAAAGGTAAAGGGCAGAAGGGAACATACCTAACACAAAAGGCTCCACCAGCAAAGAAAGCACCGGCCAGAGGCAGCATGGTCCGAGAAAACTTGGAGAGCCCTCTTAGTCAGCGCACAAGCACAGCAGCACTGGCACTCCTATTCCTCCGAAATTACACACTCACGCCACTGCTATCTCTATCACTCCATGGCTAAACAGTCCCCATCTGCTGTCTAGCCTCTGGAGTACCATAATCCCAAAGACCACAAGATCTTCGCCCGACACCTGGAAGGGTACTGTTTAAAACACCCTGGAAGTCCCCGTTTCTTCCATGTGCTCCAAAAGAGCAGCCCATGGGAATGGCACCCACCACAGACACTCTCTCAGCCTCCTTGCCAAGATACTGTGGCCAGAACTCCAAGCAAACATTCACAGAATCTCCACGCGACACAAGGAACACCACTGCTTAAAACACCATGGAAGCACCACCATCTTCCATGTGCTCCAAAAGGGCAGCCCGTCGGAGTGACACCCACAGCAAAAGACTCTCTGAGACTCCTTGCGAAGATACCGTGACCATGACTCCAAACAAACATCCCCGCCCAAAAACAATTTGGCCGCCCACATACATGGCTTCATCAACAAACAGCCTATGCTCTACAGCAGGGCAAAGAATTAGGCCATGTATGAATCAAATGTGTGTGTGTGTGTGTGTGTGTGTGTGTGTGTGTGTGTGTGTGTGTGTGTGTGTGTGTGTGTGTGTGTGTGTTTTGAATTTTCACCACAGAGCAGCTTTAGTCCTATTGCAGACAATGAAGCACACTCGAGTTGAGACATTCCAACAATGGAACAGTTTTATCTCTATCGCAAGTAACATGGAGCACAATAAGTCCATTGAAATCCGTTTGTCTTTCTTTGGGGTATCCTTTTCAATTGTTCTTGCAGCTCCCCTTTTACTATGCCTCTCATTTACAAGGCTGCGTGTGTGTGTGTTGTTATGGCATCCCAGATTCTCTCTCTCATTTCCTCCACAAATCATAACAAACCATCCATGTGTGTGTGTGTGTGTGTGTGTGTGTGTGTGTGTGTGTGTG